>CAUVYM010000582.1:0-75388 GCA_963556165.1 Tipula helvola
AAAGAAATGATTTACGAAAATGTAGGAATTAGGAAAATTATTTACGAAAATATAGGAATTAAGAAAATTATTTACTAAACTGTAGAATTAAGAAAATAATTAACTATAATGTAGGAAATGAGAATATATTTTAAATCTTAAAACTAAATAAAATTTGCAAATTTATCTCTAACTGTTTTTTCTAAAATTTTATCCACGAGTTCTCAAACTAGCGGTATTACTCCTCAAGTATCTAACACCAGAGAAGCAATTAAGATATTTTTATACGAATATAATGCATATGTGCCGAGGAAAGAACGAATAAAGCAAAGCAATACTTGGCTATTTTTGATGACGTGTATTGCTGACAATTGCAGTTTTCGGTTTGCGGCCAGGAAAAACAAAGAAAATTTGTTTGATGTCAAAGCTTTTCAGCCACATAGCTGTACCGTGCAACTTCTATGTATTAAAAGCAAGCATATAGCAAAAAATATTCGCACAGTTGACAATACAGTTAGCGGACTCAAAAGTCGAGACTGTATTGCACATATGCAAAGTTCGTATGGCCTGGTTACTAATTGAGCGAGCATATGCTGGGTTGCAACGTTTACGCCGTGACGAAATTCAAGAAGAAGACCGATCATATTCATTGATCGAGCCTTAGTTGAATTAAATGGCGCCGATTCAAGAAGGTACTAAATTAAATTACCAAGAAAGAACTATAGATTCTGAAATTTTAGAGTTTGAATATTGCGTTATTTCACCATCATTTGGTTTCAACGCGTTTCAAAACACGTAAATAATAAAATCTTTAATAGAAACTGTAAAAAGACGAAAAAATCTTGTAGTATGTGTGGACATTTTTAGCATGATAAACGTCGATGTCCAAGAAATACTGCAAATTCAGATGCACGTGGATTATCACAAGAAAGACATAATTTGTAATAAAATATGTTTTTTTTACTTTATAACGGTTTTCTAAACATTGTTTCATAATTTTCTAAAGTTCTACTCATCCTATATTTCTAAATTTGAAGTACATCTTTATATATTTTATTTTTATTTCATAATTTCCTATATTTTCGTGATTTTTGTTTAATTTCCTATATTTTCGTAATTTTTTTTTTATTTCCTATGTTTTCGTAAATAGCAATTTTATAAAATTTATAGCAAACTATATTTTTTTAAATGTAAAATAAATTCCTATGTTTTTCTAATTTATTTCTTTATTTCCTATATTTTTCTAATTTTTTTTTAATTTCCTATATTTTCGTAAATTATTTCGTTATTTTCTATATTTTCGTAAATTATTTTAAAATACTATATTTTCTTTAATTTTTTTTAAATTTACTATATTTTCTTAAAAAACTTTGGATTTATACACAAAAATAATAAGCCCTTAAAATATTCCCCCATAAAATAAATAAAATTTTAAAAATTTAAAAAGAATGCAACGACTAAACAACAGCAGAAAAGCAGACTTATTATACGACAGTTTGATTAATGTGAGTCCATGTCAGATAATAAGCATTTTACAAGACATGAGATTTTTAAAAAGAGAAGTTATCTGCGCAACTTGTATGACGTCATTAAGCATGATAAAATATAAGAAGAACATCGACCGATACGCTTGGAGATGCAATAACCGCACTTGTAGTGAATTTAAAAAATATACCACTGTTCGTAAAGATAGCTTCTTCGAAGACTTCAACATTAGCCTTGTTTTAATAATGAAAGTATTAATAAAGTATGCAACTAGAACTCCTCGTTACGCAATTATTGACGCATTAAATATCAGTGAAACTACAATTTTAAAAATAATTGATAAATTTGTCAAATTAATTCCCACGCCTGATTTTGCCACAAAAAAACTTGGAGGTCCGGGAATCAACATACAAGTAGATGAGACGATGCTCAACTACAAATGCAAATCGCATAGAGGACGTTCCCCGGAAAATCGCACGGATTCGCTGGTTATAATTGAATTTGTTAACAATATAACAAGAGCCTACGCTGTCGTAATACCAAACAAACAACAAAACACCATTGTGCCTATCATAATGCGACAAGTATGCAGTGGAAGTATTATCCATTCTGACGAACACGGTGCCTACTGTAATTTACGCTCTTTTGGATTTTAACATGGAACGGTTTGCCACAAATATGAATTTGTCAACAGCGAGACTGGAGTACACACGCAAGGAATAGAATCGTTTAATGGTGAGTTAAAATATGGGATCAAGTATTTTTTTAATTTAATTAACCCAATGCGAAATCATTTTTATGAAACTATAATAGAACCAATAACAAGAAGTACAACGAAAGAAATTATAAGCTATCTACAATGTATAGGTATTCTAAAAATAAACAGAAAGTGTGCAGAATGTTCGAATATTATGTATCTTAAACAATATAAACGAAATATCGACATGCATGCTTGGCGCTGTTTACATAAAACATGTAATAATTTTAAAAAATATAAACCCATAAGAACTGGTTCAATTTTTGAACATTTTAAATTTCCATTGAGTATCGGAATTAAATTATTATGGAAATTTTATCTAGATACTCCACAAAACCAAATAGTGGAGGAAGTAAATATTGATAAGATTGTATTAATAAAATTTTTTGAACAACTACGAAAATGTTGCATTAATAAACAAAATGCAATACAGACTTTTTTGGGTGGTGAAGGTATTATTTGTCAGATAGACGAAAGTTTATTTAGACATAAGCCTAAATATCATCGCGGAAGGGCTTCGGACAGAGAATTATGGGTTTTTGGTATTGCTGATACTTCATATACTCCGTGTAAGGTATATCTACAGGTTGTGGAAGATCGTTCAGCAAGAACCTTACTTCCAATAATAAATTCTGTATGTAGATCAGGAAGTATAATTTGGAGTGATTCCTGGCGTTAGTATAATGCTATTCGTGAATTGGGTTTCGAATACCAAATGGTAAAGCATTCTTTGTATTTTGTTGACCCCGTTAGTGGTGTACACACACAAGTGATTGAAAGCTACTGGAATAAAGTAAAAATTCGAGTAAAACGAAAAATGGGAGTTTTGGGTGTTCGAATCGAAGATTATTTGGCTGAATGGATGTGGCGGGATAATGATTGTTCTTCTTGGAATGATTTGATTTATTTAATTAAAAATTATTACTGAAATTTCATTTTTATGTATATTTTATTATACTAATTATTATTTTTATAAAAAAGGGGGAAAAAGAAATAGTTGTTTTTTTTAGGGGGAAAAAAAATACTAGATCCAAAATATGTAATAAAGAAAATAAAGGGAGTCGAAACAAAAAAAAGGCCCCAATTTTTAAGAGAATTTTGCTTTTATTTTAACCACCGAGAAGATTTTTTTCATGCCGTGTTTGAGTTGATTAAGGTTTAATTTAAAATGTTTTTGCGTTTATAAATTTTATTATTTGACGCAGACATTGTAGTCAACTTTTATGAAGAAATTGTCATTATATATAAATTTTTATTTTTTGTTAGTTTAAAATTATGTTAATTTTTTAGTTAGACTCAGCATTAAAATATTCCCCCTGGGGGAATATTTTAATGCTGATCCATTTATTCATACTTAACTAATTTAAGACATCTTAAAAATCCTTTCCAGATCGATCCTATTTGTTGTTTCCTCCATATGTAATACAATAAATGATATTTAATGTTTTTATGAGTTCTATTTCTCGGTTTAATATTTGTTTTTAATCCATTATTGTATCCTTCTATTGTATTGGTATGTACACCGGTAAGGGGATCCTTAAAATACTTACTGTGATTTACAGTATAATGTTTACATTTTAATGCATAACATGCTTCATTATAAGCTTTCCAACCATCGGTGAGTATTATCGAACCCGGTAAAACATAATTTTCAATTATAATTCTCAAAGTTTCTTTATTTCGATTTTCTACTTCAACAGCAAAATACTTCCTTTCAGTTGTTCGTTCGACATCACATACAACCAATACACCTTCAACGCGATGGCCTCTGTGGTACTTTCGCTTCCCAAGCTTTGTATCGTCTATTTCGACAATAACACCAGGACAACCATTTTTTAATGTTGATTTGTCTATTGATTCGCCCAAAAGTTGCAATAAAAAATGCGTCCAATCAGTTACCGTATGGGAAGAAAATTCAGTAACTTTTATAATTTCCGAGTTTGGCATCTTATGTAAATATAAATAACACAATTCCATACAATGGGAGATTAGAAATTTACAACGGCTAAAAAACATTTTTTGAAAATAGAAACATTGTGGTTGCATTTTCGGCAGCTACAACGATATAATTTCTTCTCCGTAATATGATTCATGCTTCGCTTGCACTTGTAACATATTCTAATAGGGTTAATTATTCCCTTTTTCAATAAATAATTGATTGTTCTTTTTTCGCTACTGAATTTTCGATAAAAATCTCGTAATTTCATAAGGTTTTTTATTTGCTTTTTATTTAAAGAAAAGGTGGGAATATGAAAATCTATTTGTATTTTCCAAAAAATCAGACAAATATGGACTGAAATGCAGATAAATAGCCGAATAAGTCAAAGAAAACGATGACTTAATCGGAACCCCTCAACTGCATTTCAGCCGTTTTCTTGTATCCTAGTGCTCATTTTATTTGTCAGTTTTTCTGTTCTTCCTTTAAATTTATCGAGGTTAAGAATAGTTCTAATTTTTTTCATGCTTATGAATTTAGGTAGATTTAGTATATGTCTCAAGGCGTTGTTTTCTATTCACTCTAGTCTTATAAAAATTTCATCGTTATCAATAAGGATCTTTGCCTTGTAGTCTATAAGGGGTCTTATAAAAGTGTAGAAACACAACATTCTTATGTACAGCTTTGGATTTAAGTTTGTGGGTTTTGTCCTTTTAATGATCTTTCTTACGGCACCTGTTCTGTTATTAATGCTACTTCTTAGTTCTGACAAATTTCTTGCAATTAAAATTCCTTTGCTTCCTATGTAAACTCCTAAATATTTAAATTCATATGTATTCTTAATATAATCGTTTTCAATTTTGATTAATTTTTTACAGGCTAGTGTAAACGACTTATTAAGGTTAATACTTAGTTTCAGTTCGTTACAATGTTCTCTAAATATTTTAATTTCTTGTACAAGTTCCTCTTCAGTTTTTGTAACTATTGCTACATCATCAGCAAACAAAAAGATCTTTTTATTTTCGGTACCGTCATCGTTATAAGAAGCTCTGTCAATTTATATGTTAAAAAGCAATGGGCTTAAGATTGAACCTTGCGGTAAACCAACAAAGAGTTTTTTCTTCATTATACCTTCTTCATTTTCTAATTCAATAAAATTGTGTTCCATTAATAATTTTAAAATTTCAATGTATTCTCTAAGGATATTTTTCATTTCCTAAATTTTATAAAGTTTATTTCTGTTTACATGGTTGTATGCTTTTGGAATATTCAAGAAAGCTATCCTTTATTTCGTTATTGAGAGACAGGATGTGATCATGCGTCGTGTTTCTTTCTTTGAAAGCAATTTGTCTAGGGCTTATTTTAATGAATTCTTTAAATCTAAGAAGTAGAATCTTTTCATATACAAGTCTAAAGTTTTCTATCAAAGAGATCGGTCTGTATGATCCATCTAACTTAAATATAGGAACAAGTTTTATCAGATTCGAGTTTTTCAGGTGTATGGGTTGTCCTTGTAAGATTATTAAAAGCTTTTCGGATCAGGTTCGGAATCGCCCCCATGGCTTTAGGGTTTTTATTTTCTTCTTCAGAAAATATTTTTTTATTTTATTTTAATAATTAAAAATTCAATAATTAAAAATAAATAAAAAAAAATGAAAAAAAAAACAAATACAGTCAGACCCGCCCAATCAGCACCCCGTCCAATCGGCATACCCGTCTAATTGGCACATGTTTATTAAAATTTTTATTTTTCATTTAGTAATTTATTATTGATTTATGCCGAACCCGCTTATTCGGCATATCCCGCCAAATCAGACTTCTAAAATATTTTTAATATATAAATTATTTAAATCTTTGCACCAACATCATGGGATCACATTTGACAATATATCAAAAGCACGAAATTATTTTATACAAAGAAAAGCATCCCAAGGCTAGCTATGCGGCAATGAAACTATATTTTGATATCAGATTCAAACATACAATTGGACAGTCTACATTTAGAAACATTTTTGAAAATAAAGAAAAAATAAAATCCAACTTTCAAAATTTACATAACAAAAATGGGTTAAATTGCGCAGTTACCCCCCCAGTAAAATTTAATTAATAATTAATTAATAATTAATAAAAAATTAATAAAAATATAATTTAAAATTAATAAAAATATTATTTATAATTAACAAATTAACAAAAAATTAAAATTAAGAAGAAATTTAAACAATTTTAATTAAATTTAACATCATATCCAACAAATTTTCCCTATAAATAAGCTTAAAACGACCAACATAAATCTTTTCCACCACATTCATTAAATCTCCATGATTTGTTCCTTCTCTTCTCATGGCCCTCTTAATTACAGACCACATACCTTCAATAGTTTGTGTATGCTCCCCCGTTTCACTGTTTATAAATTCTCTTGAGTGATTAACTGTTTGGTGGTTAATACCCAAATCTTGTAATATTTCTTCAAGGTTTAAATAACCTCTCCAACAATCTGTAACAACGGTTGAGCCTGGGGCTATTCTGCGTCTTATAATCTCCATAAGAGTATCTCTACTCCGGTTTTCCACCACTTCAAAAAAGAAGGATTGTGGATATCCTCTTACAACACCACCAACTGCCCACACGGTATACTGCAGTAGTCTACCACGATGGTACTTCCGTTTCGTTAAAACTGTTTCGTCGAGTTCAACGGTTAAGCCAGGACCCCCTCTTTGCTCATTGTGGTGATTTTCCAAGAAAAAATCAAATGCCAGGTTGTTAAATATGGAATACCAACGTGAAACAGTAGAACTGTCTATTCCCAGTTCCATATTTACGCCAATATTACATACCCCCTTACACCATTCGCATAGGATGGTTAGAATTGTTTGGACGTCAATTTTTGAATTTTGGAAAATACTTCCACTAAACAAATTTTTGTCGTTTGCACATTTCCTTCCACCCCTTCGCTTATAACAGCGATAAGCTTCGGGTTTAGAGGTCCTGGTCATAGTCACCCCACACTTTGTACAAACGGGTATCGATAGTATATTCTTTTCTAATAAAAATAAAATTAAGGCTTGTCGGTTAGCCATTAAAATCTTTAATTCGGTAATTTTCATGTTAATTTTAATTTTTTGTTAATTATAAATAATATTTTTGTTAATTTGTTAATTATAAATAATATTTTTATTAATTTTAAATTATATTTTTATTAATTTTTTATTAATTATTAATTAATTATTGTGGTGTGCCAAATTGGCACCCGTGCCGAATCGGCCCACCACTTTCTTGTTACTATCACGAATAAATGTTTTAATTAAATAAAAAAATTTATTTAAATAAATAACTTTAATTTTTTCATCTTCGCCATTGAAAAAATTTCTTCGCCTCGTTTCCATCTAACTAGTGCCGTATTATTTGAATATATAATCAGTATAACTGCTTCTTCAGAATAAAAAGATGAAAGTTTTTACTTTTTTGTTTTCGTATTGGAATCAAAATCTTTTGCAATCAAAACCATATCACCTACTTCAAAATTATACTTGGATAAATGAACGCATGAGTGCTTATCCATTCTAACGAGATAATTTTCAGAAATAGAAGCCTCTCTAATCGGATCTTCCTCATTTTTAATTGTTTCAAATATTGTGTTAAATCCAGGATATTGGTATAAAAGACGAAAAGGAGTTTTGCCTGTTGCCGAATGTTTTGCTAAATTATAATTATAAACAATTTTTTTAAATGTTTATTCCATTTCTTATTATCACTTTTAATTTTCTGTTCATCTTCAAAAACAAATTTCTGCAAATATCGAGTCAAGGTTTGGTTAAACCTTTCAACTTGACCTTGTGATTGAGGATGCCTGGGTCTACTATGCTTAATCCTAATTTTGAATTCATCACACAAAGATTTTATTTCACTATTTACAAATTCCTTACCATTATCGGACTGTGAAATTTGCGGTGGTCCTATCATATGAAACAAATCATTCAATGTATCTGCTACTTCACTGGCACTTTTTGTTGCTAAAGGAAAGACCCAGGCAAATTTAGAATATACATCTATGATTGTTAGGATCCAAGCGAATGATAATTATTATCCTTATATTGCTTCATATCTATCAGATCTATTTGCAATCTTTCCAATGGTCTAGAAGCAACAATATGAATTATTTTTTCTTTTACTTTTAGAGGTTGTGATTGTGAGCAAACGGTACAGTCGGAAACAATCTTACGAACTATATCCCGAGATATTTTGAAAAAAATTCATTGCATTTTGCTTCGAATCTAACCATTCCGAGGTGGTTTTGTTTATGAAGTTTTTGAGCTTCTAAAATCATGATATCTCTTTGATCGCTACATATTATCAGCTTATGAAGCCCCTCATTATCCCTCAAAAACAGTATGTCATTCAGCAATAAAAAGGCTTTCGCCTTTCTTTTAAGTTTCATTTTTGGATCTTTTAGTAGTTTCAATTCATTAGCCCTATTTTTTAAAACAAGAACGATGTTATAATATTCTTCCTTATTTTTAATTGCTGAAACCATTTGGGATTAAATATATTTTTATATTTAAACCTTAAAACTATATCATTCTATATTTCAAATAAATATATTAAAATCTTATTTTAGTGTTGCTTGGGCACAGTGGTATTTGAATATACGAAAAATATCAAAAAATGGCAATGTCAGGGTTCGAATCCTGATGACAAAGTTCGCAGTTTAAATGAATTTAATTAATTAGGTTACATATCACACTGAAAACAATGTTACGGCCTTGCACGGTTCTCAAAGTGCAGTGGTGCTCAAGGTGCACGGTTACTCAAAATGCACACCACAATTATTAATTAAATTTTACTGGGGGGGTAACTGCGCAATTTAACCCAAAAATGCAAAAAAACAATCAATCGGGAAATTTGATGAAGTAGAGAATGCGCTAAAGATATGGATGGAAGCTCAAGAAGCGAGAAACAATCCTTTATCTGATGATTTAATAAGAATTAAAGCTTCTGAGTTGGCAAATTGTTTGGGAATTCTGAATTTTCAGTTATCTAATGGTACTTTATCTAGGTTTAAACAAAGAAAAGGGTTCAAATCATATAATGCAGTGGGCGAGATGGCAGCAGTAGAGTTAAGAAACTATGAGGAGGAAATAGAAGTTATTAAAGATGTTATTAAAGATTATAATAAAAAAGATGTATTTAATATGGACGAAACCGGTCTTTATTATCGTTTAATGCCATCTAAAAGTATATCTAGGGTACCCTTAAAGGGATTTAAAAAACTTTTTGAAAGAATAACAATTGCATTTACTGTTTCTATGACAGGAGAAAATTAAAACCATTGGTAATAGGACATAGTGCAAATCCTAGGTCATTGAAAAATTTTGATACAAAATCATATGTCAATTACACTTATTCTGCTAAAAGCTGGATGACCATATCAATATTTAAAAAATACTTACAAGATTTGAATGCATTAATGATATCTAAAAATCGAAAAATACTGCTGCTTGTTGATAATTGCCCGGCCCACAAACTTTCCGAAACATATGAAAACGTACAGGTTATATTTCTTCCGCCCAATACAACTGGAGCACTACAGCCCTTGGATTTAGGAATAATTAGATCATTTAAATGCAAGTTTAGAAAACTACAAACTAGGCATATTATTCATTTATTAGATAATACTGATGCTACAACATTTGATGCTTATAAACATTTGAGCATAAAAGATGCAATTTTTTATTTATGGTTAGCATGGGATGAAGTAGAAATAAAGGTGATAAAAGCGTGCTTTTATAAATCAATTATTTTTACGGAAATAAACAATGAAAGTGTATCTATTGATCTTAATAATAATGATACTGAAGAATTAATTAATATGATATCTAAACTTGAATTAATTGATAAAGAGAAATTTGAAAATTTGATTGATGTCGAAGAGGAAAATATTGTGTTTGGTGACATAGATGATGATACTATCATTGATATTATTAGGTCAAATAAAGATAGTGAAGTTGAAAAAGATGAATCTGATATTGAAGTTAATGATATCATGGTGGAGATGACGAAGGAAAGTCTTTTTATTGCATTAAATAATATCAATGAGGTATATAACATAATAAAAAATGATAGTGAAGCTACTAAAGAAATTTTACGAAAGCTTTCTACGGTCCAGGATTATTTATATAGAAAAAAATCAGCCATGTCAAGAAATCAGGATATATGCAAGTGGATGATAAGAAAAGATAAATAAATGAGTTATTTTTTTATTTTATAACATGTAATTTATAATATATACCAAATTACCAAATAATGTTTATTCGGCACATTTCCCCGCCAAATCGGCATTTAAATAATAAAACCCATATTTTTACTATACAAAAAAGTGCCTTTTAGGCGGGTCTGACTGTATAAAGATTATAATTTAGATTTTAAATTATCAGTTAAGCAATAAAGAAACTTTTCAAAGTAATTTGTCCAAAAGTTTATAAAATAAAACAGAAAGCGTTTAACTTTGATTTAATTTTATACATATATTAGTATATAAATATCTTAAAAAATAAATAAATCAAAGTTAATTGTTTTTAATCAAAGCAACCAGATTCTCTCATCTTTAATGTAGCGATTTTTACTCCACTATTTATTCCCCAATAAAACACCTGAAACTACTTTCTTTCTCTCCACTCCGTATTTTGTTTTTGCCCAATAATTTTAAAAATTTGTGTATTCACAGAGCTTATTGGATTAAAAGATACAAAATATATTTGATAGTTTGGTGACCGAATTCAAAGGTGTGAATTTTTCGATAACATTTGCACTCATCGCCATAAAATATCGTCCAGGGTCTACAAACGTTAAAGATAATAGGAAGAAGCGATGCAGCAGATCGATTCTTTCCTAATTCCAAATAAACCCTAATGGTATATAAGAGGTATCGGATATGCCAAAAACCCAGAGCTCATTAATAGCAGCTGCCCCTATGGTTTTTGTGGTTTGTGTCTAAATAAACTTTCGTCTATTTGAAAAACAACCCAAAGACTACCAAGTTGAATTGAGAATCTATTAAAATTGCGTGCGCATAACAGTCGCATTTCTTGGAAAAACGTAACCAGAGTTGATTTCCCATTAACTTTTTCGAAATTATCAAGACTTGGGCATCCTACTTTGTCCGTTCGTACAATAACTGGAACATTTATTGAAGATAATTTTAAATTTTCAAAAATGTCCCGCCCTTATTGAAAAATAAGTTTTATAATTCCGACACTCTCTAATCCTGCATTTTAATACAGTTTTATCAAAGATTTTTTATATTTGACATAATGCATTTGACTGCTGCAGAAATGACAGGGTTTAAACCTCGGCATCAGACCTATTTCAATTAAATAGTCCAGTGTGTCATCGGCACTTCCATTTATTATAGTCGATAACACAGTCTCAAAAAATGGATTTGATATTGGCTTCTTTTTTATTTAATAATAAAATATAAAATATAATAACTTTAAGACGTATTTAATTTAAACCTTTTGGATCATGTCGTATTTTTTCCCTCTTGGGGGGAAAGGACATGATATTAATGAAAATAAAATTAATTTTGTAATAGTTTATATTAAAAAATAAAAATCTTGTTAAAATGTCTTACAATTTTTATACAACATATATGTTGCCCGTTCTAAACTGGGACTGATTAAGAAGTGGTAGGGTTTTTCTTTAACATGGCCTCATACGCCAAACCAGGGATCATACTCCAAAATTTCCCCCCGGGGGGAAATTTTGGCGTATGAGTTTTTTTTTTCAAGAAAATTAATTCATGTAACAAATTGAATATTGTAAATGAAAAATATACGAAATAAGCAAAATTAAATACAACCTACCTATTTTCTAAAAAAATAGATACAAATGAGGCATTAAATTTTTAAAATCGTAGATTATAAATAGATGCCTGTATAAACATCCTTTTGAATAATACAACAAGTTTTTGCGCTGTCTAAATCAACAATAGCATTAAATTTACTTTATTAAATTCATCGTGGCTTTGAAAAACTTACGACGGTTATTAAAATAAAAGCAAAATTCTTTTAGGAAATCTGCTCTAAGCTCGGTACGAACACCCTTCCTTTTTTTAATTTCCAATTTAAGCTCATTGTGAAAAGACTCGATGGCTTGTGTGTTAACACCTGTAAGATAGTTTATAAATTGGTACTTGTGGCATACTGTTCGATGAGTAAAAGAATAATTTTTTAAAGAACCATATGATTTATGTTCGTCAGTCCAAATTATGCTATTAGGACTTACCTGATTACAAAATTATTGGAATTAAAGAGTAGCAGCTTCTTTGTTTCGAATTACTTTAGCAAAAACACGAGTAATCGGCCCCATTACTTCGACAATGCATAAAGAATCTGTTTTATTGTTCGGAGATCGTCCTCGGTGGCTCTTGCATTTGTAGTTGAGCATCGTTTCGTCGATCTGTACAATTTTTCCAGGGCCACCGAGTTTATTATCTGTATAATCAGGTTCTAAAATTTTATTTATGAAGCGTTCAATAATTCTGTCAATCGTTCTTTTTCCAACACTCAAAGCTAACTTATACTGTAAAGTGGTTGTCGTACACTATAACTTTACTAAAATTCTTAAACACAAACCCAATGGAATACTAAAGGATTCAAAAAAAGAGTTTTTTCGTATTGACGTGTACAATGTTATACGCAATACACGTACTAACCATACATCTCCATGCATAACCGTCTTATGTTTCTTATAAACTACTAATAACATTGATGTATTACACTCAGAACATAAATATTCTCGATGAAGCAAATTATTCTCCATAAAAAAATTTATAACTGTTCTTTTGTCCTCATTCATACAAATCCTTTCAACGTTGTCTGGGTTTTCCATAAGGCTGATTATTTTTTCATTTTTATATATTTTTTTATTTTTTTGGGGGAAATTTTTGGCGGGAGAGTCCTCTGGGGGGAAATTTTGGCGTATGATCCCAAACCAGAGATGTGTTAGGCTGTCGTGGTATCTGAAACTTGTCCCTTATAATAGAAACATCGACAAGTATGCGTGGAGATGACTGAATACTGTATGCATAGCATACAAAAAATATTCAATCTTTTCGGGAAAATTCTTTTTTTACATCTTACAGAATAAACCTTATAAGTTGTTTGTCAATTTTTTGGAAATGGGGTTTAGGTACAACGTTACCCAGAAAGCAACCCTGTTAGAGGTTCCTGTTTCCAATAATGTTGTTCTTTCATTTCATTCCAAATTGAGAGGGTGTTGTGCCAGTTATTTTATTGCCAATCCTATAATGTTAGGAGGTGATAGTATAAGGTATCAAATCCAGGAAAGTTTATTTCGACATAAACCGAAAACAAACGAAGGGGGGCTACACAACACGAGCTTTGGTTTTTCGGTATAATTGATTGTAGTACAACTCCGAATAAGGGTTTCATTAACTTTGTCCAAAATCGTCCGCTTCTGAGCTTTGCCATTAATTTTAAATGTGTGTCTACCAGGAACCATTCACATCAGCGACGAGTGAAGAGCCTACAATGGGATTTTGGATCTAGGGTTTGGACATGAAACCATAAATCATAGCCTATATTTTGTAGATCCTAATTCTGGTACACATACCCAAAATATGGGAGTCCTATTGGGGAAGGCTTAAGCTACGAGTAAAAAAATGAAAGGATTACAAGGAATTCTATTAAAAAAATATTTAAATGAGTGGATGTGGAGAGATAATGTTTACAATAACGATTTTTTAAATGTCTTTGATTTAGTTAAAAATTATAATTCTTAATTTAATAAATAAATTAAACTTTACTTTTATTTAAATAATTTATTTTATTATTAAAACATTAAATTTAAAGAGAAGGGAAAAAAAGGACATGATATTAAATGGGGGAAATTCCGAACCTGATCAGCTTTTCTAAGTATCTCTTTATCATTGCTTCTAAGTTCTTTTATGAATTCGTTCTTTAGATCCATAAAGCATGTCGATTTGTTATTTTTTAGTAATCACATACATATTGTACTTCTTCTCTTGTTATTTCTGGTGTATTATGGAGAATGGAGATTTAAATACAAGTATTTTTGCCTTAATTCTCCGGTATAAATGTCTGGCGAAATCTCGCCAGAAAAATATTAAATAAAAAAACAATTTATAAAAACAAACCATGGAAAACAACACCGATAGACATCGAGATAATAACATCAATACGAAACAAAGACAACAAAGTTCATGCCGGCCACGTTTACAACTTAACACATGTTACACGAAACAGCGTTCTATTTCGATGTACGAATCGAAAATGTCCCGGGCGAATCAAAATATATGAAAACGACGAAAAAGAGTTCATTGTTCACAATCACCCACCTTGTTTGAAGAAGGTAGATAATATGCGACTTAAAAGTTTGTGCATAAAGGAGGCATTTTCTACAATATATAGCAGTAAAGAAATATTCTGGAAAAACATTTTTAATAAGAATACTTCACTGAACATTCAAAAAAAGTCTAGATAAAAATATTTTAAATAAACATAAAAAAATAATTTGGAATTGTCGATGAAAAATTAAATACCAATGCATTTAAGATATACATGTAAGGGGGATTTTAATCATAAGATTTAATGATTTAAATGCAGAAATTCAAATGGCATATATCGATGATTTTTTCTTATACCTATACAATTCTGACGTGTGGATTGCTGATGGGATTTTTCTTACGGCCCCAATAGGTTATTCCAGGTTTATGATATTTATTGTTTTTATAAATCAAAAGTGCATTCCAGCATTTTCTTTATGAAATCGAAAAATAAAGATGAATACAGTAAATTTTTAAGAAGTTACGAGAATTAGTTGGATCAAATGAACCAAAATATATAATATTAGATCAAGAGAAAGCATCATTTAACGGATTTCAAAAAATTTCTTAACAACTTGTTTGTTATATTGCCTAACACATTTTTTCAAACAGTGTTTATAAAATGCTGTTAAAATTCTCCCTTTCAAATCGTTTCAGTACAGATTATAATTTTAAATAACTTGTTAATATGAAAAAAATCACTTCTTTTTGTGCCAAATGAATATTTAAATGAGCAAATTCTGATTTTACAGAAAAAATTCTTTTGTTTTGTAATTTTAATATTTCTCATTTTTTTTCTACCTATTTAAAAAAATATTTTGTTCTTGAGAATAACATTTAGGAGAAGCTGGCTATTTCTGGGTAAATCGGATACTAACAAAAAAAATAATAAAATTACCCCTAAAAATGCATTTCAAAAAATTGAAAGAAAACGAATTAGTTGTATTAATCAAAGAATTCGAATTAAAAAGACGAAATAAAATGCAGATTTTGTCACAGCAAACTTAGGTTTAACAAAATTGAGAATGACCGCGCGTATTGCACATGGACTAGCTGTAAAAGAAAATACCATATTTGGGAGGGAACTCCATTTTATAAAACTAAACTACCAAAAGAGAAAATATTGCGATTTTTAGGACAATGGTTGGCTAAGTCTTCAAAAGATTAAACCTGTTTTAACATTGGTATCGATCATAAAAGCTATTATAGTATATTCAAAAAGAATAGCACCCATATTAGTTCCTGGCTATTATAACTATTTTAAATAATTGGGAGGGAGACGAAATATCAATAGAGATATATAAATCCAAATTTGAGATCATAAAAGATATCATCGTTTATTCAAAAGAATAGCACCCATAATAGTTCCTGGCTATTATAACTATTTTAAACAATTGGGAGGAGACGAAATATCAATAGAGATAGATGAATCCAAATTTGGAAAGGGAAAATATAACCGAGGTCATCGTGTAGATGGAGTATGGGTGCTAGGAATTGTAGAAAGAGGTTTGCATGGCAGACTTTTTCTCGCTGCAGTAGAAAAAAGAGATAAAAAAACATTAAAGGACATTATTTGTAAACAAGTTGCAGCACAAAGTAAAATTATTACGGACGGTGGCGTGGATATATAGGCCTTGACAGTATTTATGAAGCATACGATATTGTAAATTATTCTATACAGTTTGTAAACCCAGAAAATGGAGCGCACACAAATAGAATTGAGGGACATTGGGCCGGGAATAAAATGCATATACCACCAAGAGGGAGATCTAAACTTCTGATCGATATGTATTTAGTAAGAAGGATGTTAATTTTTAACGAAAATAAGGATTGTTTTAAAAAGTTAATAAATATTTTATTTTTTTATTTAATTATTTTTTATAAAAGAGGGGTAATTTTATATTTTTTTTGTTATGTATCCGATTTACCCAGAAATAGCCCTACAAACCTAACATTTATGTCAAGAAAAATACCTATGATGCAGAAAAAAGATTATTTGAAAAAAAAACCACTCACTACAAACTCAGCAGAAGGTTATAATTCCGATTTAAACTGCATTAGTAATTTTCGAAAACCGGCATTGTTGCAACTAATTAAAAATATAATAAAAAGACAAGCCTTTGTGGAAAATTCTATTTATGAATTAATTACTCTAAAACTTCTTGTATGACAAAAAAAGACAACCGAAAATACTTTAAAGCTAAAAGAGGCAATATGCAAATATAAAACATTTTTAGGTGGTGATTTTTTGAAAGCGATTGCGGAAATATATAAATGGAATAATAAATAATACATTTATTTATTTATTATATTAATTATACTAAAATTTTTATTTATTTTTCTGACGCTTTTCGCTTTTTTATTTATTTTCTGGCAACATTTCGCCAGGCGGTTCTTTTCTGAATTCATTCTTTAGATCCATAAAGCATGTCGATTTGTTATTTATTAAGTATTCACATACATATTGTACTTCTTCTCTTGTTATTTCGGTTGTATTATAAAAAAATGGAGGTGTCGATACAAGTATTTTGCCTTCATTCTCCGGTATAAATTCGTTAAGAAGTTCAATAGCTAATTTTTGCTCATAAGAATTCTACTCACTTTTCCATTAAGTAGGGCTTTGTTTTCTTTAGTTCTCCTATTCTTGGAATGGTCCCAATTTATCATTTGGGATTTAATCCCTTTTAGTTCTTTTACGAGTTTGGCGTACTCGGTTTGTTGGTTTATTAAATCAGTATTAACACCAATTTTAAGGTTTTTTAGTTCTATAGTAGTTACCTCTCGTCTTTTATTTTTGACATTTTTTATGGGCGGACAGATTGTTTACGAATTCAGCTTTAAATCCATTAAATGTGATGTTTAATTTCATATTAGTTGCTATATTTTCAAAACGGGACATTAATTCTGTTGATTTCTCTTTAAAATTTTCTAGGTTATATGTTGTGCTTTATGCCAGTTTCACTTTGCATTTTATTGTTTAAAATGAGTAATGCATGATCGAGCATTTGAAACTTTTACGTAATTATGATATTTTATAGATTATTTGTAAAGATCCTAGCGGGGTTCGTATTAGCTCATCTAGCAAAGAAGGTAGGGCCCGTGACCATGTCAAAGTTTAGTTCGTAGTTTCTCATGAATTCTTTAAGGTTTGAGTTCTGATGATGTTTACCGTTTTTATTGAAGTCGCCGACAACAATACAGTTTCTATTTAGATTTAATTTATTTATGCCAAAGAGTTCAAAGTCAATTTTTTCATTCGGTGGTCTGTATATGAACAATATATCTTGATTACTGTTTGAAAATTAAATTCCATACCTGTATGACTGATATCTGTTATTTTTAAATCTATTTTAGCTATAATAGCTAAACATGAATAGTGCATTTATTTCCTTCTTTTTTAATACGAATTTCTAATGCTGGTTAGATTGTAACCTGGTAGAATCAGGATTTATTCCCTTTGAAATTTTGCAAGATAGAGTATATCTATGTCAAGAAGATTCAGTTTTTCGTATATTAGTTAAACTTTGCGTGCTTTAAAATTGCCTACATTTATAAACCCAATAGATGGTTTTGTTTCTTCAGTAGGGGTTAATCCCCATATTTACATGAGGAAGTGTTTAATTTATTGTTTTTTGATCTTGGACATTTCTTTATGTTTGTCGGAATCTTATTCCGTTTAATGTATCTGTTTAAATTAAAAGAGAGGTGTAATGTGTTCTTTTCTGTTCTTATAAATTCTTGTGACTGAGCAGTCTGTATCTCAGTGCAGCCAGACGTATTGACACCCAGCAAGCGCATATAAATGGGATCCATATGCATGTAATTTCTATATGTACAATTAGGTTCCTTTCCTTAAAGTTGAGGATGCATTGTAGTTTTTTTCTGATTTCTTTAAATGTTTTAGGTTGTAAGTCAACGATATACAAAGTCTTCAGCTTCTCGTTCGCCGGTTTAGTAGATTGTGTCAGCATTATTTGTAATGAGTTTACTTTTAATTCTAATTTATTAATGTTATCGTCAATGTTATTAAGAGTTATTTCTTCACAGGGATTGTTGGTATATAGAGGTCTGTTTGTCTCTGGGGTTCTGTTTTCACTTCGGTTTAATGTTTTTGGGTGAGATTGTAAAATATCTGTATTAACGACAAGGGGATATCGTTGTGGTCTTTTTCTCTTCTCGTATATTTTTCGCTTTTAATTTGTCATAACAGTTTTTCGTTGCTTATAGATCTATAATTATCGGTTTTTGGATTTTTGGGTGATACGAGCCCGTTTCTGGTGAATAGAAAATTTTAAGGGCCGTTCTTTTTTATCAACTTCTTTTTTCTAAGCTAATGGAGGAGCAATTATTTGTTGGATATTCGAGGAGTCTTCCATTTCGTTGTTTCAGACTCTTTTTTCTTTTCTTTTTTAGAGACTTTGATTCTTTTTTTATGGTTAATACTGATATTACTCTTAGTTTTAGATATTTCATTGGTATTTTCTTCTAGTGTATATGGCTCACTATCAATGTTTGATGTCTTTTCTTTAGTATCTGT
Source organism: Tipula helvola (assembly GCA_963556165.1). Taxonomy (NCBI): domain Eukaryota; kingdom Metazoa; phylum Arthropoda; class Insecta; order Diptera; family Tipulidae; genus Tipula; species Tipula helvola. The sequence goes on from CAUVYM010000582.1 coordinate 19,058, forward strand.
CAGCTTAAGGATTGATTCATTCTTCTCGGTACAAGTCTGTTGTGAGATGTACTCTTTTTGCATACTGCGAATTTATACTGCCCTATGTCTCGCATGAACTCATTTCTGTTTAATAGACCCGTTTTTAGATTATCGGGCAGGTAAGGCTAGATTCTGTGCTTCTTTGGAGCGAGGTTTGTTGGTTTTTTTCAGTTATGGTGTGCGTAGGTGGTAAGCGTGATGGTATGAAGATATTCTCAGTCTTTAGCAGGCGTTGGTTGGCTGTATTAGCCTCTTTTTTCTGATATCATGGTCATGATAAGCGGTGTTCCGCTCTGTATAATCTTCGATGGGATGTCAAATTTTGGTTTGCTCCTGAACGTTGCGACTATGTGGTTTCATGTCACGCGATTCTTTAATGTCACGCGGTGATTTCATTTGGAAAATCATGGCTCTCAAGAAGATTAAAAAAAACCTTTATTCCGGTGTTCGAATTTTGTGGGTAATTTGGAATTCTGTCCCAGAGATTTATTTTTTGTGGCTAACAATATTTATTTACAATCATTTAATACCTTTCAATCCGGCAACACAAATTCATAAAACTCGTTCTTCTTAAAAAGCTTCAACCTCGTACCACTTTCACAAACCTATACCCTCCCACATTATCATAAAACTTTATCTTACCCGTACTAATCGAGTATATCTTAACCATCGACGACGAATTCACTATAAAGAAATTCTTAAAAATACAGAAATCCTGTACATGAATCGACCAGTGAATATTATTTTTGACGATAACGTTTAAAATACCTATCTGCTACAAACCCCAACACATCATAACAAACAATATAATAATTACTATCCAATCTCAAGATTTTCTTAGCCGAATAATTCCTACACAAAATGAAATAATAGCTAAGAAAGATATTAAAAGAATCTATCAAATTGGTTGTAGCGTAAGTACATAAACATAGTTTTATAAAATATTTGGTAGAAATTATGAGAAAATTATCGAATAATTGGACATTGTTGATCTTAGATGTAAAATAAATGGCTTATGGATCCTGATAACCAGTTTCCCTTTTCTTATAGTCAAGAGATATAAAATTAATTTACTGTACGACGTCTCTTTCCTATAAATAACAATATATTTTCATATTGATTGTTGTAAAAAAATAGAAATCCTCCACTTCTGTAAACAGAAGTTTCGGTTTTAATAAAATTGTTTCACTGTTAACTGACGCCACAAACAAATTCCTTATCTTTAGAAAACAACATCAAATTATTTCATAAGAATAGATAATTTTAGGCGATGAATCATCACAAATTATAGTATTAACACCTTCTTACCCTTTTATAAATCTTAGTTTTTGTTGAAAAAGAATATTGTAATCCAATCTTTTGATGTACAAACTCTTTTTCTAAAACCAATTTCGTATCAAAATATTCAAATTTCAAGAAATTACAAATATTTTCTTGTTTCTCTTCATCGTCTTTATTGAATGCTTCTGTAATAACATTATTTTTTGAACTAAGTCTTAAACTTTTATAAAATCTCTTATTGATTTCTGTGGTTGGTCAACTAAAGTTGAAGATGTTTGTGTGTTATAATTCAAACTTTTATGAAATTCTTTAACGTTTTCAAAGGTTTTTCTGTGTTCAAGATCCTTGGTTCTTTCATCAGAATCCTCGAAAATTTACATCAGTATTCAATCCTCTACAATCTGTTCCATTGTTCCAAGTTTCTGATATACAAATAATTTCATCACATTCTATTCGTTCTAAACTTTTGATAGAAATTCTTCTATCAAAACTTTTAATGATTTCATATTGTTGTGTGTAAAATATTCGATATCCATTCATTATATTTCATTTCATCCTTGAAATAAAATATTACATTGTAATTAAGTTGATTCATATAAAGTACAAAATAATATTCATATCCTTTCAGTTTATATGTATTTATATTCTCCTTGTTAATGATTTGATATTTCTCTATCGATATTATTTTTTCTAAATAGAATAGTTCTTGGTTATTTTCTACAACAACATCTAAAACCAAAATTATATTATCGAATAAAACCACTTTAAATATTTTAGGTTCCTTTTTCTCTGATATAAATACAATCAAATCATCCTCTTTTATTAATCTACGCTTCTTTGATATAAGATCAAGGCCCATATACTTGCCAATCGTATCTTTTGATCTCAATCTCTTTACAATTATAAATATTTCTAAAAGATTTTTACTTTTTTCGTAAATGTTATTTAATTTCTGTGTTATAACCTCAAACCTTTCTATTATTTCTTTATATTGTAAAATATTTTCTTTTATTGTCTCATGTTTCATTATTGCCTTAAAAGTAAAAGCATACCTAGGAAATTTTTGTAAAGGCCTGAACAAAAAGTGTCTAAAATCTAAGGAATTAATTTGTAATTTGGATATCAAATCATTGAACCCTGGATTATAATCCATTTCATTCATAAAAGTGTATTCTGATAATGGTAACATTTCAATATATTTCTCATAAACACAACAACCTTTTATTATTTTATTAAACGGAGTGAACATTTCGAAATCTATTTGATTTTCTTTAAAATTTCTACTTTTTACACAATCAGGAACTAAAAGCTTTAAATCGGAGAAAATTTTTTCATGTAATTCGATTATTTCATCCAAATTTACAAATATTTTCTCACATAATTCTATTTTCGAACTTTTTACAATGTTAGGCCATTCATTTATTTTCTTTTTAAATTCACATCCCCAAATTAAGAGACTTTAAATAACTCTCTTCAGATTCATATAATTCTAACATGGAGTTTAGCTTTTTGAACATGAATAGGATGAATAAATGTATTTAAAAGACCTCTTAATTTGATTAATTAATCATGAAGAAATAATCTAATCAACCAATCAGAAATTAGAAATCAGAAATTAAAATGAGAAAGAAAGTGAAATGAGAAATTAGAAATAATTTAATTAATCAGGAATAATCATTTCTTTGATATTCCAATATTCAAATGTCCCATCAGGGAACTTCCTTTTAAGAACGAAAGGAACCTTCTTTTCCTTTAATTCCCTTTGTGCTATTTCAAATGCATCATCCAGGTTCCCTATTTCTATTAGAGGGGGTGCATTCATACTTAGCTGTGTGGCTCTTACACCGAGGATATAAGCCTTCTCATATTTTGTCATGTACTTGGATGATATTCTCTCTGTTGTATTTCTTTTTATTGTTTCAGCTTCTTGTTCAATTATAAATTCCTCTTCTGAGCCTTGGGAGTTTGTAGAGGTGGTCGATGATTCTGTTTCTATGTCCATGGCTTTAAAAATAATTATTATTATAATAAAAGAGTTATTATTATAATATTAATAAATATTAAAATAAAGGGAATAATTATTATAATAAAAGGAATAAGACCCGTTAGCATTCATAACCAACCATCGAACTCGCGTCCCGGTTCTAAGAAAGAATGCATAAAATACAATGCATAAAATACTATGCACAAAATACAATGCACAAAACACAATGTATAAAATACAATTCATAAAATACAATGCATAAAATACAATGCATAAAATACAATGCATAAAATAAATTTAATTACAAAAAATCCTCCAAAAGAAAGTCACACACAAAGCCCAAACAAAAATCACTCCAACCAACAACATAAAAACACTTAAAAAGACATTCTTCACACCCACCCAAGAACTTTGTGCAAACACCACACTTGTATTCCCAAATGGATAATTAGAGTTCACCTCCAACACATAGTCCCCTTTCTCCAAATAAACTTTCCCGTAAAGCTTCCTAAATTTAGGGAAGGAAGCCAAAGAAATCCAATTAGCAAACCTTTCATTTTTACTCAAATCAGGCAATTCCTGATAGGGGGTCCATAGAGGGGGTGCCACAATCTCATCAAGGGAATAAGAAGTAGGTTTAATATTATTTACTTCCGCGGACCACGCAATGTTCTTTTCAGAAATCTCTTTATTTTCAATTTTAAAAGAATCTTGTAAAAATGAATTGGCTATCAGACCGCAAGGATAAATAATCTTTCCATCCTCGGTCTCCAATGGTTTACAATTAGAGATGTCTGTAACAGCTTCCCTTTTAATTGTTTCGTGGAGATACTCTTCGAGTAACTTAAATATGTTTGGTAGAAATTGTCTAATTCAATAAACATTTTGTATTCAGAATCCTTTGAGACACTAAAATTTATTTTGTTTATTCCTTGTTTGTAAGGCAGTGTCACAGAAAATAATTTACAATTGGTGATTAATAAAAATGTTCCTAATATTAGGTTTGCTATTCCGAAGAGACCAAAGACGGGTAAGTTGTATGGGGATCTGGTTTCTCTAAATATTCCTTCTTTGCTTTGCTCTAATATTTCTTTTTTTTTCTTTTTTTAATAATTCTTTGATTCTGTCAAACATTCTTGATTTTGGAATTGTTTTGTGTTATATAAACATTGTATAAGTGGGGTTCGATCCGAAGGCTATTTATTATTATTCCTTTTATTATAATCCTTTCTAATATTACAATAATAAAATGATTAATACTTTATTAAATTATAATATCACAATAATTAATATTATAATAAATGCCTTTTAAGACTCCTATGGTCTATGAAACTGGGCTATATAAACTATAATCCATGCCACATAAGCAGATAGTGTACCTCCTACCACAAAAAACTTAATCACTTGCGCCTTTTCAGGCGGTTTAATCCTATTACATAATTTAGCAACTGCAAAAACTAAAGTGAAAACCACTAAACTAACAATTAACATAAATTGTACTTTATCATGCATTTAAAGGGGTAGTATTTTTTTAATTTAATTAAATGGTTTTAAATGGCTTTAATTTAACAGTTTAAAATGGCTTTAATTTAATGGTTTTAAATATTTTATATTACATTAAATGGTTTTAAATTAAAACAATTTAATTAATTCTTCTATTAGATTTCTAACCCTTTCAGTTTTAACAATCTCTTTTAATTTAATTATATCTTCCTTAAATTCATCATTAAAACAACCTCTTTCTTTCTTAACACACAAATTAATAAATAAAGCGATAAAAGGATTCTCTACCTATCTTATTGTCTTTACTTATAAATTCTCTAAGGAAAACAAACACCTCACCCTTCATTAAAATAAATGGTTAAATAAGAAGTCATGTGTATCTTTATCACTATTCTTTAAAGATGCTAATAGCCCTAAAAACATTTCCTTCTTTAAACCAAAAGGTAATTCTTCCCTAAAACTTTGTAACAAAGTAAAAAAATGTAAATTATCATTTACAAATAATTCTTTATTATTTTCATAATTTTTATTAAATAATTCTAAAAAAAAAATTAGATTTTTAGAAAATAGAAAATTCCATTTTTCTTGTTCTATAAAAAATACTTCTTCTTTTAAAATACTTTTTAAAAGAAAATCTCTTAAGGATTTAGATTTATCTGCAATAAATCTAATAAAATATTTCTCGAATAAATCAATGTCTAATAAATTAATCAATTTAATTGATTCATACCTAATAAACATTCCAATATCACCTGTAAAATTTACTTCATAATTTTCTAATCCTTTTTTTATTTCTTCATAAAAATGTTCTTTAATTTCTTTTTATTTAAATCCTCTTTTAATAAAAAAGTCAAACTTTGAAATATTGTTGGATTAATTCTTTTTAAATGTTTTTTAAATGTTTCATTTAAATAATTTAAATTGAAAGTGTTAGCTAAAATAAAGGATGCTTTATTTTTTTATAAAATTGTCGAAAATAATTTTTTGAAATTCTTTTTTAAAATAAAAATTCTTTTACAAATTAAAGGGATTTTAAAATTTAAATCCCTTTTTCTAAAATAAATATTAAATTGTTACAAACAATTTCTAAATTTAATCTTTCTAAAATTAAATGAATAACCTCTAAATAATAATTTGCAATTGAATCAAATATTTACAATTAAATTTTTCTGTAAAATATATTTTGTTTAAAAAATTATTTCACAATTTTCTTTTTTTAATTCTGAAATGTCATTTTTTAATTCTGAAATGTCATTTTTTAATTCTGAAGTGTCTTTCTTTAAATCACAACAACAATCTTTCTTTAAATCAGAAGTGTCTTTCTTTAAAAACATTAACATACTTTCAATAAAAAATAAATTGTCAGAAAATTCAATCACACAACTCTTTAATTGTTTTAAATTATTGGCCGCCATTCTCCTTGTCTCATAATTAAAGTTGTAAAATAAACCAATTAAATATTTTTCTAATCCAATTCCTGGAATTATTTCTTTTATTCTTTTCAAATTAATTTTTACAGAATTATAATTAATTAATGAAATTAATTCATTTTTATTTTCTAAATTTATTCTCCCTAAATATTCTAAAAGAATAGAAGAGGCAGCTCTTCTACATTGGAGTGATGAATCAAATAATGCAATATAAACAATATTCTCTAAATTTATTTCTTTCTGTGCTTTACACAAAGAGTAAACGTAAAAAAGAGAGGTTTCTCTAACAAGTTGTGAGAATGGGTCTTTGTTTATAAAAAAATAACATTTTTTCATAAAACTCAAAATCTAAAAAATGACCTTCAAAGGCCAGAAAAGAGAAAATGTTACAAACATTAATTTTGTAAACACTTTCTCTTAATTCAAAATCTGTGCTTAAAGAGCATAAACATTCCTTTAGATTTATTGAATTCTTTAAAATTCTAAATATTGCTTTAGAAGTTGTCCACCCAATCTTTAAATCATTTAAACTTAAAAAATTCTTTAAAATTTCAAAACTACTTTTAAGATCTAAATACCCTTTAATAGTTTGAAATGCAATAATCTTAATTTTATATCTTTTTATTTGTGAAATATCATTTTTATTTATTTCTATTTTCTCTTTTAAAATATTCAATTTGAAAATTCTTTTAAAAATTGATAATAATAAATTTTTGGAATTTCTTTTTCTAAGATTTTGAAATCTTGGAAAATTATTTAGAAGTTGAAATAAAAATGTTGTTAGAAATAATCGCTAAATTCTTTAAAGCCATTTTCTTATGAGAATGTTTAATATTAAAAAGTATTAAACATTCTAATTGTTCAAAGGATAAAAGGTTGGTTAAATCAAACGGATTTAACAAAATTGAATTTAGATGATTTAATATTTCAGGATTTGTCTCCATATCTTGTTGTAAAGTGTTTATTACATCTGGTAGTTTAGTTATTTCATAGTTGTTTTCTTTGTTAATTTCATAGTTGTCTTCTTTAATGTTTTCTAATTGCATAAACTATTTTTTATTATTTTGAAGTATTTTTAATAAAAGAAACTTATTTTATTAAATTGTAAATATTGCATGAATTAGGGAAATATTTCTTTTATTATAATAAAAAATATTTTTATTATTAAATTAATAAAAATATTTCCCTAATTCATGCAATATTTACAATTTAATTTCCATCATCAACAGCAGAAACCGGTGGCGATTATTGTTTCAGAATCTAAAGTTTGCCTTTTAACAGATGGGTGTTTACAGTTCTACACCCACTCCTTCTTCTTATTATACACAATACCGCTTAGATTTAAAGTGAATTCAATCCATTTGGTAAAAAATGATTATCTTATATTAACAGGAGAAGGAATACACTTTTACGACATAAAAAGCAACATCTTTAAAATGATTCACAACGAAGAGGTTAGTTTAAGCACCATAAACGTGGCAGAGTGTTTTAATACAGTAAAACTTTATTATTCAACACCAAACAACGAAATAAACAATTTGATTCTCCCAATAAATGATCCAAAGAGGAAAGAAATAAAATTTATTCATAAACACAACATAAAAATTAATTGTTTATTAAAAGAGAGAAAGAGATTAATAATAGGAGATGATAATGGAATATTTTTCATTTCTAACGAGAAAACCGATTTAAAAATTGATAACCCAGTTTTTTCTATTTCCCTTTTAGAAAAAAACGGAAATGAACCAAATATTTTATTAGTAACCGATAATAAAGGATTTGCTTATTTAATAGACGATAAAATATTAAATAAAATAAAATAAGAGATTCTTATATTTATGGTTCAGGAAATAAAGAGAATTTATTTTTTATTGGTGATGATTCTAGATTAATTAATTTTATTAAAATTAATAATGAATATTTTAAAAAAGATCAAATTGATTTACATAAATCCAAAGCCATTTCTTTAATAAAAAGGAAAGATTTAATAATAACATTAGGATTAGATGGAATAATTAATTATTTAAAAAATGAAATTAAAATGAAGATATTCGCAATTCCTCAACAGATAAAATATTTTAAAAATAAAATAATAAAAAAAGAAAATAATTCTTTAAATTTTATGAAATCAAAAGAAATGAAATTAAGAAAAAAGAAATAAAAAGAAATGAAAGTTTAATTAATTTGGAATTTTTATCATTAAATACAAATAATTTAATTTATAAATTAAAAATAGAATCAAAAGAAATTATTTCTTTTGATTATAATGAAGAATATTTGTGTTATTCAAATAAAAAACATACACTTTTATTTAAAATGGGGAATAAAATTAATTTAATTAATGAATTTGATTGGTCAACCAATCAAATCTTTTTTTCTAATTTCTTAATTTTAATTTCAGAGAAAATTAAATTTTTTGATTTAGAAACAGAGAAATTCTTAGAAAAAGAATTTGATTTTTCTATTATTATTAAATCACAATCTTATATTTTTATTGGAAAGAAGGTATTCGATAATAAATTAAAAGAAATTCATAATTTTAATTGGATTGGAAATTTAGTGTCGGTTTATGAGAATAACGATTCTACCTTTTTATTACAATCTATTAAACCAAAGGTTTATCTTTTAACAGAATTTAAAGGTGATGAAATTAAGAAACATCATTTTTATGATTTAATTATTAAAGGCTTTGTTGTTAGAGACAGAATAATTTACTTTAATGATAATAATTCTTTGTATTACACGGATTTGGATAATTTTGATTTAAAGAAATATAGTGTTGGTGATGTTGTGGATTCTTTACATTTTTGTGATGAATCTAAGGAGTTGATTGTCTCGGCGTTTGATTATAGACTTTCTATTAAAGATTTGGAAAGAGGTGCAGAAAAGAACAAGTTTATGCAAAAATGATTTTCTTAAAATAATTAATAATAAAATTTTTAAAATTAATTATTTATTTATTATAATCAGTTTTAAAATTAATTATTATAATCAGTTTTAAAATTAATTATTATAATCAGTTTTAAAATTAATTATTATAACTAAATAATTAATGGTATGAGTATACTTTCGAGGAGGGGAGATCGAACACATTTAAAGAATAATACATAAACAGGAGAAGACACATTTTTGCTTGGGTTGATAAACCCAAACAAAAACCCAGCACATGTTAATGCAAATTGTAAAGGCGACTATGGGAAGGGTTATAACTCGCCACTGGTTTAATGGTAGATATAAACGTGTACAAAATGGGGTTCTTTTTTAAAAAACATAATTTTTCAAGGATGCCATTTCAGCATGAAAACATTCTTTGACATATTTACAGCGACAAGAAAAGAATTTCAGAAATATTATTGGAAACAAATATTTCAAAGCAATCAATTTCTATCGGAGAAAAAAGTTGATGATATCATTATAGAATAGGGACCCACATCATTAAGTGCTTAATTAGGAGGAAAGATGAATTCGTAGAGGGAACTTATTCCTTTTCTCCCCCACCAAAAAATAAATAGAATATTAAATTAAATTAAATTATTAAAACACGAAACAAGTATTCATGACATTTTATATACCATACCAATCATTAAAATATGTAATAATTTTATTAAATGATTTTTATACTGTTTCCTCTACATAAACTCAAACGTATACGACTCCAACTCTGTTATATAGTCCCTGAATCATTTTTTAAGACCCGATTTTCCTTTCTGATACATATTTTCAACATGATTTGTACTGCACCAGTTACAGGATCTACAAAATTCTTACTGTGGTCAACTTTTAAATAAGTATACGAATAAATAATCATAAATCAATATTAATATTGACCCTGTAAAATATATAAGAGAATTGAGGGTATTTCTTGTTTTTATAGCCTTTTTTTAGTACCGAATTAATAGCAGTAGAATCTCACTGACTTATTATTAACCTTCGTCCATTGTATTTTCTTCAGGCCAACATGCATTCATTAATTTCGACTATAACATATACTCCATCCAGAACAATAAAGTTTTGTAAAATATGATTCTGACAAACCTCAAATAAACAATTTTATCAATCAACCATATTTTCTTATGAACCTATTCTTAATTGGATCATCGTTTCAGATTGCTCGTCAATATAAAACACAAAATTTTCTAAAGTGAGAACCTTTCCATGCGTAAACTTATTTCTGTGATCTTTTACATTGCGTAGTGGAGTTTAAAACAGAACATATATTTATTCTTTTCCTCATTGTATGGGTGATGCAAACCGCTTTTGTAAAAATACATATTCCATTTGGGATTATTTACATCAACCTGTCAAAAAAAAATGGATCAAACACTCATTCCATAACACATTGCAATCAAAAGCTCTGTTTTTTACGTTTACAGAAAACCATGTTGCTCTCACAACATTCCACTTATTAGTAATCCTATGTGTTGGCACCATGTAGTAATTGATGAATGTAAGAAAATGTATCTGTAATGATGTCAAGATTTATAGAATCCATGTTAAGGAAAATCGTATAAAGTGTTAATAATTTAACATATTTTGAGGTTGGAGCAAAAGCTTATAAGTGCCGTTGGGCTATAGTAAAGAATAAGCCCCCCAAAAATTTAAAATAAATTAAATTATTCCCATACAAATTTTTGAATTACTTGAAATAATTAATTGCGAATTATCGGTAATACATTGGTTGTTTGATAAAAACATTTTAACACGCAACGTAACATGTCAAAAATGTTTCCGTCTTGCAATATTAATGCAAAAAACGAACCAGTTAAATGGATATATATGGAGATGTAGATCTCGTAAAACTGAAACAATACATGAATTCAATCAAACTGTTACGAAAAATAGTTTTTTTGAAAAAAGCAAAATTTCATTGAAACATCTTATTTATATTTTATATGAATGGTCACTTGAAACACCAGGGTGAGTCTCCCCTTTGTGGACAATGGGTTCGAATCCTGGTTAGCTCTTTTTTATTTTTATATAAATTTTAAACTCTTAAATAATCATGAATCACAGGGATTTGGTAATCAAGACTCAAACATATGAATCGACAATTGACTTTTTAATGAAGAACAACTTTATACCTTCGGTTGGATGTGGCGGGTGTCTTATCCACTCTTGAAGAATTATTGTGAAGATCTTTTTTTCTATACATCCTTTATTTAAAACTTTTACTTTTATACTTTTTCTACTTAATATAAACCAATATAAGTCTATTCCCCTTATATTTAACTGGTTTGCACAAGTTCTCTCTCATCAACAACTCCTTTTTACTTCATCAATGGTTATAGACCTCAACTCCTTCTACTAAAAATTGCAAACAGTGTTTAAATAAGCCAATGAAAATAATAACGAATGGATCTATTAAATGTTGGCAATGTACTAAATGTTCAAAAAAATCTCGGTATTAGAAGATACTATATTTGAAAATTTCAACAAATCATTGAATGAATTATTAGATTTATGTTATTTTTGGTGTAATGATACGACACAAACAAAAACAATGCATGAATCAAGAAGTAAATCTTCCAAAACTCTTAATAAAGGTATAGTATATTAAGTTTACAGGTTTATCATATAATGTGTAAAATCGGAAATACTAAAATTGGAGAGGTTGGACATATCGTTGAAATAGACGAATCCAAATTCTCGAAACGTAAGTACAATGTCGGAAGAATGGTAAGAACAAGCTGGATTGTTGGAGGGGTTGATCTTTTAACTGGGAATGTCCTTTTTTGTTGAAGTCCTCTTCAGAAACAAAGAAACTTTAAGTAAGATTATTCTAGATCATGTTGAGATTGGAAGTATTGTGGTTTACGGATCTTTGGAAAGGATACATAAATTTGAGTCAGCTTGGATACATACACGAAACCGTAAATCATTCCGAAAACTTTATCAATCCTTGTACGGGATATATAATACACAAGCAATTGAAAAGCGGTGGAGTGTGTATAAAAGGAAGTGCAGAAGTAGGTTTATTACTGCCAAATGTGATTTTTCTCTTATATTTGCAGAGTTTACCTTTAAATTTAAGTACAAATCTAATGCTTTTATTATATTAATGTCGAATTTAAATAAATTTGTCTAACTTTGTAACAATTTATATTTATATAAAAATAAAAAAGAGTTAAGCAGGATTCGAACCTATTGTCCACAAAGGGGAGACTAGCCAACACCAGTCCACATATAGTAAAAAAACTGGTTATAGCAAAGTTACTATTATACAATGATATGTTTTTTTAGAGATATTTGTTCTAATTTTTTAGTGCTAGCCCGGTGTTTTTTGGAGGAGAAGGATTGCTGTGCCAAATTGATGAATCAAAATTGGTAAAATTAAAAGCTAATCGTGGAGAGCCAAGAGAGAATGCAGGCAGACCTAAATATATTTTTGGAATTGTTGACATGACAACCAAAATTGTGCATATTGAATTGGTGCATGACAGGAAAAGAAGTACTTATTTCCAATTTTACGTCGTATTGTTTTTCCTGGATTAATAATATGGTCAGATGAATATTCTACATATACTGAAGGGCCAAACTATACGAAAATTTACATTCTACTTTAGCACTGTCTGGGCCTTACTAACATTTTGTAGTTAATCATCCCATTAATTTTATAGATCCTGTTACTAGGGTACATACTAACAATGTTGAAGCCTATCTGAATTCAGTTAAAAGGAAATTTAAATATATGTATGGAACTTGTGAGACTTTTATAGCTTCTTATTTAGATGAATGGATGTGGCGACAAAGGTTAATGGGTAATATATGACTTTTGGGGGGCCCTGGATCGAACACATAAATAATCCTTTTTTCGTATTGATTTAGTAAGAATTATTACTTTTCGATCCTTACTAAATCAATACGAAAAAAGGATTATTTATGTGTTCGATCCCGGGCCCCCAAAAGTCATATATTACCGGTTAATGGATGATGAAAACACTTTTGAAAGGATTTTAAGTGATTTAAAGAAATGGTTTATAGTTAATTAAATTAAGGTTACAGATTTTGTATTTTTAATAATTTTATTTATTTTTTAATCTTTTTATTTATTTTTTAATCTTTTTATTTTTAATAATTTAATTTATTTTAAATTTTTGGGGGGCTTATTCTTTACTATAGCCTGCCGTTGTATACAGGAATACATTTTCATTAAAATTTTGGTTAGTAAAATAATAAATGTACTCCTAACAGTAATTAACATTTAAATACCCTGATCTAACTAGAGAAGAATATATACAAAGGTTAATAAGTATTTATTATAATAGTAAGTACTATCAGAACTGGCTTCGATCCCGGTATAACCTTTAAATTTCAATTCTCATATTTCTTCTAAAAACGTGATTCGATCCAGGTATAACCTTTAAACTTCAATTCTCATATTTCTTCCAAAAACGTGATTCGATCCTTTTTACTAAAATTAAAAACAGTTTCTATATTTTTTAGCCATGTTAATAGAAGAGGTTGCTTTACTTCCCGAAAAAGACTTTAATGCTGTTTGTTGTAATTTACTTTTATGGGATACATTGCTTTTTGCTGTAGGATCATATAAGCCATCTATTAAAATATTTGATTTATCTAAGCAGTCAAAGGTGCTTGATAGGAATATTAGAAATTATCCAATAGAGATTTGTGTAATCGAAGGCCTAGAGAGATATTATATTTTAACTTCTAACATGTTGGAATTACACAATAAAAATGGCTTCTCTAAGCACATATCAATGCCTTTTAATGGAAGATCCATAGTCAAATATGATAATTCTTTAATTCTTGCCGGAGATAAAAGTTTTTTAAAGATTTTTACGGAATTCAACTCTAAAGATTTTCAGATTCCGATTGTGCCCATAAAATTGTATTCCTTAAATGATCTTCTTGTTGTTTGTGGAGAATTAAGCATTGTGATTTACAAAAACTTTGAAATTTATTCGGAATTGAATTTTGAGGACGAAATTACCTCATTTTGTTTTTTAGACAACGGTTTTTTAATTGGGGATGAGATTGGAAATATTTTCCAGTTTGACTACAATAAAAATTACAAGCTAATAAAAAAGGTTCGAAATCAAAGAATTACAAATTTAAAAGAAAGTAACGGGTTTATAATCTTTACAACTGAAAGTGCTGCCTATTTAATCAAGGAAAATGGTTTTGTTGAATTTTCAGATAGTTTAATTGTTAATTCTATCGTAATTTATGAATCACTTGTTTTTCTTGGTTGTGATACAGGTGAAATTAAAACATTTTATGTTACAGAATGGGGGACCTACCATCATGGTGCTTAAATATATTAAAAAAATAATTTTCAATTCTTTATTTTTTTCTTTTAATTTCATTTGTTAAAATATTATTTCTTTAAATTATCAATCTCTTTTAATATTTTCTTTAATGTTATTTCTTCTTTTTTAATAATCTCTTTTTTAATTTCATTTATTAATCTAATTTTATAATCCACTTTTATTTCAAATAGTTTTAATATTTGAGACCTTAAATTCGTTATTTCAATTTTTTTTATCTTTTTTACTTTTTTGTCTTTTTTGATTTCTTATCGTATAAGAAAGATATTTTCTTTAATGATTCATTACTTGAAACTCTTTTTGTAAATAATTTTTTAGGTGTAATTGTATTATTTGTTATTTCTTTCAAAATATTTTCTGTGTTTTCAGTTTTATGATGTTTATCGTTGCAGGTGTTAAAGTTTTTTTCTTTTAACAACCCTTTTTTTCTATTCTTAGTTTTAACGTTTGAACTATTTTCTTTATCCCTGTCACTAATTGCTGTGTCCTTAATATTTTTATCAATTAAATTGATTTCTTTATTTCTCTCTTTGATTGTTGTGTCTTTGATTGTTGTTTCTCTAATTGATGTATCTTTAATTGTTGTATTGCTTGGTATTGAATCCGAATCCATTACGATATTAAAGTTTGTATTTTCGGTCTTGTCTTTACCTTTTATTCCATGTTCAATGTAAATGTCTTTAAGAGGAGAGGAAATTGAAAAGGTCGTTTCTGTTAATATTGTACTTTCTGACATAGATTTATGCGAATTTGTTTTCTTTTTATAATTTGATTCATGCAATACCAAAATTTTGTCAAAATTTTCATTCTCTAAATTAAAATTTTCTTTTGGCTTTTTTATTGTAAAATCATTTACAATTACTTTTAAACTTATTTGATTCTTAAATTTAATTATTTCTAAATCTTCAAAATAAATAATCATTTCATTTTTTTAAAAATTAATTCTAATTTTTCATCAAATATTTTAATTTCTTCGATGCTGTTAAAATTGATTCTAAAAGTCTTTTTTAAGAAACAAATCTTCATATCTGTGCCTATAAATAAGGACCCATCAATAAAATCTTCATCATAAATCAATCTTTTAATTTTACAACTTAAAATTTCTGTATTTTTTTTATTAAAAAACACTAAGAATTCATTAATTGCTTTAGTAAAATTTTTATTATCAATCAATAAAAAGTCGTTGGTTAGATTTCCAAATACCTGTAACTTATAAATATTTTTGGGTGGAATACTTTTATAAATGAAGGTGGTTAAACTGTGTTGTAAATCTATACATTTGGTTGTAGTAATTATTCCTTTAATTTGGTCAATTTGAGTCAAAATTATATTTAATAACTTATGTCTCAGGTTCGGGGTGTCTTGGAGCAATTGATTTAAAATGACTGTGTTGTTTAAATCACTTAAATTTTTCATTAATTCAAAAGGATCATCCATTTGCATAAAACTACAAAGTATTTTTAAATATCGATTTCTGTGCCTTTTTTATTTTATAAAATTCCTTGTCAAATAAACTTATTTTATTGACTTGTCAATAATTTAAGTTTTTTTGATTAAAGATTTATATTCCCGGAAATAAAAAAACAAATATGACCTTAATAACTACAGGAGTGTTTAATAATATTTTGAAGGACATATTAATATCTTTATACTATGTGTTACATTCTAGAAATATTAATGGAATAGAATTGTACAACAATATAATTAATATTGTAAATTCAAAACAAGAATGGCATGTTTTATTATACAAAGAAATCAACAAATTTTTGACTAAGATTTGCGTTGATTTATGCGAAAAGTTAGTAAAAAATGAATTAAATTTGTGCAAAACTTATATTGAAATCTTCAACAAATATTATTTGATGTTAAAAGTTACAAACCAACTATTTGGTCCTCTAGATGAAAGTATAAATGACATTGTATTGCAAAGCAATACAAAGGAGTCTGTTTATAAAACAAGTATAAATATATTCAAAAAGAATGTCCTTGTTCCAATCGATATCACAAAAATCTCTCTTTTTTTATTAGAAAAAGAGCTATTAAAGGTTTTGTGATTCCTGAAATAAACACAGAAACCAAACCAAAATTTTCAATGATCAACGACAAAAGAATTCAAAAGATTTATAAAACAGACATCTCTTTTAATTCGAAACGCCGCATCAATCACCTTAGAGCGTTTTAACCTGAAATTAAAAGAAGAAGAAACCGAACTCATAAAAATTTTAAAATCCCTCAAAGAATTAAACTTATATTCCACTTTTTATGAAATACAAGCAATAGAATTTATAAAACAAAAAATAAAAGAAAATACGAATATAAATGAAGAACTTCATTTTTACATAAAAAAGATTTTCGAAATTTATAAAAATTCTAAAATTAATTTAAACAAATTATTTTTACAAGAATCTTATAAAAAAATATTAATTCTTTTAGAAAAAGAATTAGTTTTAAAAAATGAAGAGAAAATAGTTTATGCTATAATTTATAGAATTTTATTAGAATTAAATTCAGAGGATAAAAGTATTTTAAGAAAAGAGGATTTTTATTTTCATTTCTTAAATGCATTTAATTCCTTTAAAGGTATTTTAGAGAAAACTATTTTACAGATAATTTTAAATTTGGAAGAATTGAACATTTATAATTGTTTTTCTAATTTTATTATTTTAAAAGAAATAAAAGAAATATTTAATTTAGAGGATTGTGAATTATTTGTAATAAGTAGTTATAAATATAAATTAAATAAACTTGAAAATGTAGAATATCAATTGGCGGAATTAATTAATGAAATAATTTTAGAAAATATAATAAAAAATAATGTTATTAAAAATAATGACAATAAAAATAATGACAATAAAAATAATGACAATAAAAAGAATGACAATAAAAAGAATGACAATGAAGAATGGAATATAATAAAATACTTTCTACCTTTAATTAATAACAAGCAATTATTTTACGATAAATATTTATTCTTTTTGCAAAAAAGGTTGTTGACAGGGAGAACATTTTTAGAAAAAGAATTTATAGAAAATTTAAACAAAACTGATTTTAATCCCAGTTTTAATAAAAAAGCAATAAAAATGATTGAGGAGGTTGAGGCATCCAACCAAATATTCGTAGACAACAATTTTAAGGTGGTAAATGAAGAAAATTCAACCATGATCATTCAACCTTTAATTTTAAGTAAAAATAATTGGAGATTCAATCCACAAAACAATTTAAAACTACCACCCGAAATCGATGAAATAATAAAACATTTTTAAATAAAATAGAAATAAATAAAAAAAGTAAAATTGAAGTAGGAATCGAAAATAGTTTTTGTTTAGTAAAAGTTGATAACAGAATAATTCAAATGACATTTTTACAATATTTAGTTCTTAAAGACTATAATTTAAATTTGGATCCGAAATATAAAAATGAGATTTTAGAATCGTTAAAGGATTTAGAGAATGATAAAATAATTGAATTACCTGAATTGAAAAAAGAGAAATTTAATGAAAAAGATTTTGTATTGGTTGTTAAAGCCAAAATGTTAAATTATTTAAAGAATAGTAAAAAGGCGACATTGGAACAAATCCTTCAACAAGTTAGTCAACAAGTTGGACAGGTTGGTCAAACAAAACAAACTACCCAACAACCAGAACAAACCATTCAAAAACCAGAACAAACCATTCAACAATCAGAACAAACCATTCAACAACCAGAACAAACAAACTATAAAAATGAAACACTTATAGCAATCAAAGAATGTATTGAACAAGAATACATAGAAGAAATAGATGGAATTTATTCATATTTGCCTTAAAAACCAAAAATATTGTATATTTTTATATTAAAATAAAAGTATTTAAATAAAAAGAAAAGAAATAAAAATGGTTGAAATTAACAACTTCCTTAAAAGTGAAAACCTAGTTAAAAATGAAGAAAGAACCTTTGAATTTGAATTAATAAAAAAGTACAATTTAATGCTCCAATCCCCAGAATTCATTGATTTTAATTATTTTATTTTTAAAATAAATACAATAAAAAAGTTTGGAATTAACACCAATTATTTAGAAATTAAAGGTTTGGATTCCAATCCAAACCTTTTAGAAAAGAATTATTATTTTATTTTAAATAGTTTTTTAAAAATAAAAGAATTTAATAAAGAAAAAAGAAAAGAATTATTATATCCAAGCAGGTTATATAACAAAGGAGCATTTTTAAGTGAATTTAATTTAAATTATGATTTAAATATTATATTTCCATTACACATAGCATTGTGTTCATTTTTTAAACAAGATAATATTTTATTGATAAGTCATAAAATATTCTTTTTTGTTACTTCATTCAGCAAGAAAGATTTATTCAAAAAAATGTTAATAAAAGAAAACATTTTAGGAATTTCAATTCTTTTAATTTTTACAAAAAATGAAAAAGGAAGAATACTTTTAAAATTAAATAATAATAAAAGAGAATATTTTGAAACAACTGATTATTTTATTTCATCGAAATCAATTCCAAGTTTATTGTTAATTAATATTCCAATTAATAATTTTAAAGGATTAAAGTATTTTGATTGTAAAAATATTATAACAATAGTTTATTTAATTAAAGGGGAAGGAACAATTGATTATGCAATCAATTTTAAAAAGAATTTAATATAAAATACTTTTTCACATCAGAAATCCAAAACAACAAATTAAATGATTTATTAAAAGAATATAAAAACAAAAAAATTTGTTATTTTCTACAATCAAGTTATAAAACAAGGTTTAATAAACAAGAAAATAATTATAAGTACTTTAAAGAAGAAGATTTAAAGGTGTTTGAAATAGTTGATAATAGTTTAATGAATTACGATATTTACTTTTTATATTTAGATTACAATAAATGGTATGGGAGAACAGTACCCTTTAATAAGAAAGCAAGGAATGTCCTCAAATCATTGAAGAAAGCCGAATTGTTTGAAAGTAAATATTTATATTTCTTGAATGAAGAAATGAATGGTAAGAAACATTGTTTAGGAGAGTTTAAAGTGAAGGATCCTAATTTTAGGAATGAAGTGGTTAGAGATAGAGGTAAGGTTGTTGGGAAGGAAGGGGAATATTATGTAGTAAAGAGGTATGCTTACTTGATAATGGTTATAAATAATTAAATGTAAATAATATAATTATTTATTTTATTATTACTCACTGTTATTAATTATAATTATTTCTTTTATTATTATAATTTATAGTTAATAACTCACTGTTATTATTGTACACATTGTTATTATTGTACACATTGTTATTATTACATACATTGTTATTATTATAATTAACAAGGTATAATAATTATAACACAATTAAAAAGCATTGTTAAATTATTTAATTAAGCTTTTAAAACCTTTGGTCTTCTTTTTTCAAGAAGTTTCCCTCTTTCATTTTCCAAATTAAACTCTTCAATCCTCAAATTAGAAGCATCAACACCTTGCACCGCTTTCCTTCCATTAATTTTAGTGATTTCACAACAATCCACGTAAACCCTGTACTTCTTCCTTCTAACAGAGACCACATTCCCTGTCTTTCCTTTAAATTTTCCCGACAAAATAGTTACTTTATCGTTTGTTTTTACAGGGAAAGATTTAAACCCATATTTCTCTCTTAGAGGCTTGGATAATGTGGATGACATCCTAATTCTCCTGTCATTGCCTTCTGCAGTGTAATGTGCTTTACGGTTCTTTCTTCTTGAGATTGTTACAGCTAATTAGAAATTTCACTTACTTTTATTGAATTTCATTTTAGGATTGAAAATTTATTTTTTTATAATTTCTTTTGGACGTGGGTTCTATTCCACATTTCTTAATGTAATAAAAAAGGATCACAGTAAGAAAGGTTTACAATCCTTATTATTGCATTGAATAGAAACCACTTTTTTCCGTGGCTTAAAACACCAGTCCTTTGAAAATGACTCATCATTTTAGCCCCTTTTTTAATTCTGTTGTTGTGTTGGAATCGTGTGGTTTATTTACATGGCGTGTAATCAAAAGGAAACCGTTGGTGATGAGGATTTTTGGGCATCAACACTCTCTAACAAATTTAAAGAATCAGGAAGTTTTTTTATCCTTTGGACTGAAAACCCTTTTTATGCATAATCTGTGCGGTTACCCACCGCAGTACTTTAAAGATGTAAACCTAAGATATTTAACGTCATTCCTAACCTAACCAGAGCTTTGTACAGGACAGATGATACGTAAGTGTACGGTTGTTCTCTTCCCTAAAAGAGGAACAATAGTTTTAAGAGGGTTGTTTGAAGAAGCATAGTAATCCGGATTAGTGAATCATGAATGTTTGGTTCATTATTCAGTCTTAATATAAAATAATCCAACTTAACAACATTTAAATAGGACAGTGAATAAATATCTTCAGATGGCTTGCAAGAATTTAAGATGCACAGTTGGTACCCGTTTCTGGCAGGTGGGACCACCATATAAGTTGTCGTAGTCAATTGAATTGATAGGTGTTGTATGTATAATGTATCCTACTGTCATAGAACGTTGAAGAAATAATTAACGAAGCAGCTAAGATGGTTAAAGTTTTATTAAGTCACCATGTCCCACCAGTCTGAAAAGAGACGACCCCTTTCAGATATTTTATGTAAATTAAGTCATTTGAATTTCGTTCTTGTTAAACCTTGAGATTGAAAATACTTTATTAAATCCTAGTAGCTGACTTCTTAAATCTTAGTAATTGACCTCTAAAATTCTAGAAATAAACGGTTCAAGTTTATTTACAATCTTTTAAGATCGTAAGATTTTACTTTTACAATTTGAATATTTATTCCTTGGATCATAAACTTCATTTGTCTTTTAAAAGTACATGGTCGTCTTCTGCATCATCCTTTAAAATCACAGTATTTTCTTTGAAATCATCCTTTAAAATCACAGTGTCTTGTTTGAAATCATCCTTCATAACAACAATAGGTTGTTTAATCAATTTGTATTCTATTCCCAGTTCATTGAAGGAATCATTCAAGGTTTTCATAAAGAGACTTCTTCTTTCTAAATACTTATCCCAGTTATGCCAATTCCCTTTAAATTGCACTAAAAAGAACAGCTTCAATTTATTTGTATCCTCAATAGAATCATAATACAAGTTCAACATCCCTGTGAATCTATCACTGTTCTTCAATACATAATTCTTCATTATGACATGTAATTCCTCTAATCTCTTCTGAGGGGTATTAAAAGAGACCTGTAGTTCTATCTTGTCTATCAAATTAGTAGACCGACTAATATTGGTTATCACTTTTTGTAATAAAACGAAGTTGGGGATTTGGATGTAAGATCCGTCGAACCGTATAAACGTTGTTGTATTCAAATTCAGTTCAGAGACAACAAGGTTGTGTGCTTCGTTATCCAATTTAATAAATATCCTGTCTCCAATGTCATAAGGATGTACATTAAAAATAAATAACAGGTTATTAATAGTGTTTACTATGGTGGATTGAAATATTACGCACAGTGACACCAACCCTGAAAAGAAACCGGTAGCAAACACCAAATCCCCTCTAGCTTGTAATACTAAAATGATTAAAAATACTACAACAACAAGCCCATACAATAAAACAAGGAACCTTCTACAAGCTTTCAACATTTGGAATACGTTATTCTTTAAATAATATCTCTCTTTGTAATTCCTTTCAATTAACCTGTAAATCATTTTTGTGGAATAATTCTTTATTTCAAGGTATTCCAGCATTGCTTTGAATATTTTATTCTTTAACATTTTATCTAATTGTTTAAAATAAAAGTCGTAGGGGATTCGGTATTCGTCCATTAAAATAAAATCTTCAGGATTTTCTTTAAAATCTTTTTCTATTTTAAAAATATCTTTTTCTATTTTAAAAATATCTTCTTTTATTTTAAAAATATCTACTTCCTCTTTAAAGGCCTGGATTATTTTAAAGGTGTTATATTTTATGGCGAAGTTACATCTTGTAACATCCGCATTTACTTTCTTTACAAATTCTGCTTGGTTCTCGTGAGGGGATGGAATACCTGTACAATCTAATTCTTCAAAGTAACTGTACAATCTTTCCTTATCCTTAATTACTTCATTTCTGAAACCGGATTTATCGGAAAACAAGGAATTCATTAACGGGTCCGCTAAGATTTCTTCGTTCTGATTCTTTAAATCATCATTCGGTAAGCTTATATGATTCATAAAAGATGTTTCTATAGCATTCCTTCTAATCCTATCAAGATAATTATTATAATTATAATTATATTTAATCTTTAAGACCATTAATTTTGCTAAACTCATGCAAACATTTGTGAATAAAAAAACTATTAAAAGCCTTGAGGCTTTTATGCAAGCATTCTTGGTTTTTAATAAATAAAAATCATTTTCTTGGATCAATAAAATGGAAATAAGGTTCAAAATTAAAAAAGAAATATGATGATTTAAATCACAAATTTGGTTAACTATTCCTTTTTTAAAATACTTTAAAAATAATGCTTTTATTTCTTGGATAAAATAGGCTATCAAGAAGAAAAATAGAAAATTGGTTAATAAATAAAGTGAAATTATGAAAAATGAAAAACTTATTATCTCGTTGTTGATTGTTTCGAATTCGTATTCCTTTTTATAGGAGAATAAGATAGTTACTCCTAAGCCGATAAAGAAAATGAAATAGGTACCGATTTCTGCTTTGTTGGTTTCGGGATTCGGTTCTGTGTTTGGATCTTCTGGCATAAACTAAAATAGAATTATTTCTTATTTGTTTGTTTAAAGGTTCGAATCTCGAATATAATTTTAAAATTGGGTTAATGAGACTAAGTTAAAGACACAAAGTTAATGACACAAAGTTAATGACACAAAGTTAATTGTGTTGTGTTAAAGAAAGTGTACTTATTCATATATATCATTAGTGCAACCTTTTCTGTGATTATGTTGTAACAAAACGAACAAAGTAGGATCAAGTATTAAAAATCTGGATCAAAAATACTCAAAGTTGTATCAAGAAACCACAGAGCTTATAATTCATTACTTGAAGAGAAAGGTACTTATCGAGGAAATACTAAATTGTAATCATGTGGTATCTGAAATAAAATTACATACATTTATCGATGAGAGTATAAAATAAGATGGATTAAGTATGTAACACAACATTTCAATCAGGACTCATTTAATGAAAGTGTTCGTGTTTATTTACAACAAAAACAATGGCAAGGGTTGTTTGGCAAGTGATAGAACTGAAATACAGCCGCCGATTATCGTTTATATTTTAAAAAAACATATGTGAAGAATTTAAAAGGGACGCGTTTTGGTGGTAACCATGACAGGACTGTCAAATACTGGCTTTAATATAAGTCTAATAACACAGATAAATGCATCTTCAGGAGAATAGCTCCACATATGTATACGTAGAGTATGTAACAAGAGAGATCATTTGACTCCTAACCATTGTGAGAGGGTATGTGGAGCACAATATATTCCGCGAGGGTTGCCTTTTGTGTATTTACAAAGAAAGAATATGATTTCAATTATCAAAATAAAAAATTGTTAACCAAATATCTGACGTGCATACAACACCTTCGACCATACCAAGTTAAGCAAAAACGTGGATTAAAAATGTAAATATAGTCCCTTTGTGTGTGCACATAGATGAAAATATATATAGAATAAATGTGTTCAAATATTCAATAGATGCTATTTGCAGATATGATATTAATTCAGAATAAACTTTTATTTTAGGTGAAGTTAAAAATTTTAATTGCGGTAATAAAACTGAAAATAGATTCAAATAATTGATTCTTTAAGCAAAAAAATGTATTATACCTTACAGACATAGACTGAAAACAACGCAAGCAGTTATATAAACGTTCCTGTGTTATCATCCAAATTATGTAATGATGTGTGAAATACTTCTAGATCGTTTATAGAAAAACAATTTATTTTCAAGTTCATATATTAAAAAAAAAATAAACATTTAACCTGAACAAAAAAATTAACTGGTAGATTCCAAAATATCAAACACTGACGGTTCGTTGGATTTCACTTGCTTACTACTACACATATACGTTATAAAATGAACAAAGCCAAAGATTAACAAGTAGAAATGACCTGCAAAATAAAAATATTTGTAGAAATCAAAAAGCTTTTTATAATCTGTCAGAAAGAAAGGCAAGGATAAATAAGACACAAAGAACATATTTTGCACAATATTGAGGATATAAGAGCCCATATTAAAAAAAAGCTTTTCGAATAGAAGATTATTTCGAGTTAAGACAAGGAATCCCAGGAAAAAGAATATTGCTGTCGATAAATGATGCTTAAAAGCTCCATGCCAAAAGGCAGATATAATAAAGGTGATCAAAACTGCCATCAAAGTAGAATATTTTTTTATAGGAATGAATACACAGTTTTTTAACCAGATATGTATCCATATATTCCAATTTTTCACTATATCGTTAAAGTTGTTGTTGAATTCTATGTTTCTTATTTGATAATTGAAAACTTTGTATCCTGAAAGTGCAAAACACAATGTTGAAATCTCCCATGTAAAATAAAACTTTAACCTAACATTTTTACCCAAAATATAAAGAACTAAAATTTTTTTTTTAAACGAATATCCGGGCAAAGCATCCAGAATACTATTTGAATAATTATTACAGAAAAGGTATAACGCTAATATCACGACAACTCTAATCATTCTTTGGATAATAAACAAAAACTTCATCTTTAAAGGTTTTGTTGTTATATCAACGGAAATAGCTGGCCCTGCAGCGAGGCTCGGAACAAAAAAAATATAATTCAAAATCTCTAATATTGAAACATTAGGAACCTGTGATAAAAAAAAAGATTTAGGAGCCAAAAACATGTGTTCCATAATAATGCTCCCAAGTTCATTGAAATTAATCTTCAAAAGTTTTCCAAACTTAATACAAATAAAAACATTGAAAACATTGAACACGAGAGTACAAAAAGATTTTTGTCTTGTGAATTTCAAACATTTTATCAGAATTATATTAATAAACAAGATTATCGTAAAGTAAAACAGCTCCTCCTTTGTATATGAAATTAAAAAAATAAAAATTCCAAAACAAAAGTGATTTCTTGAAGAAAAAATACCAGCGATGCTGCAAAACATCAATATTGTAAATATTCGTAATATATAAACAATGGTTTCTGAATAAATGTCAGGAGCATATGATTTAACAATCTTGTCTAGAAGAGTGATTCTATCCTTGTTCATAAAAATATAATCTGTTTCTGAAAGA
This sequence comes from Tipula helvola, assembly GCA_963556165.1. Classification (NCBI taxonomy): domain Eukaryota; kingdom Metazoa; phylum Arthropoda; class Insecta; order Diptera; family Tipulidae; genus Tipula; species Tipula helvola. Next base: position 44,810 of record CAUVYM010000582.1, read on the forward strand.
TTTAACAATTGTATTTTAATATAAAACGTCGTTTTAGATTCTTGTAACCAATTAATATATTTCATAACCAACTATTTAATAAAAATACAAAGTTTTTATAAAATAGGGATAATATGTGCCTTAAATACCTACGTTTTATAGAACCTTGATTTCGAAACGATCAAAAAATATTAAATTTCAAAAGAAAACGCACCGATTGAAACAAGCCTTAAAATGTTTGTCTCAGCGACATTTTTGACACGAAATTTTACTTAAATTAAATTGTAGGTACCCACTTTTTATTTTAATTATAATTATTAACATCATCATTAAAATGTTTTATTTTCCAATGCACAATTAAGTGGGTTTCGTATAATTTTTAATAACTACCAAATACACTCTATAATAATAAATCATACGTTTATAATTGTGCGTTTTATTATTGAAGTAATAACCAATACCTTGTATCTTAGAAACAAACATATCGGTGTTTGCATTTTTAAACTTTAAAAAAAGAAGTGGTTAAAGTCAGACCGTCATGAAGATTTACGAAAACAATGTCTTATTTAATCCCTTCCATTATTCCTGGTTATTTTAAAACAGACGATGTTTTATGTACGGAAGTCACTAAATAAAAAGGTTTTCTTGTTTTAGCCGTTAATTTTCTGTTTCAAAAAACTATAACTGCAAATAAAAATAATTTTCTTGTTATTATATGATTGTTTTTACTTTCTTGTCTTTAATATTATCAAGAGAAATAGAACGAGAAACACATGACACATCAACAATACAAAGTCTAAAATATAACCTTACTTTAGTCAGAAAGGATTATTTTTTAGGACATGCGGGAGAAGATTTTGATTTTATAAAAAGTGTTAAACCAATAGACAACGGATTCAATGTAGTTTTAAGGGCGTTGAGGAGTGAGATCTCTGTTAATCTAGACACAAATATTATTACGGTAAATGTTATCAGAGATACAACTCATTACATAAAGCACTCAACATTCGAATTAGAAATAAGTGGTGGTGAACTGTATGACGTATTTATTGAAGAAATTAAAAGAAATGAAGTTATACATTCTGTATTACAGATGAGAGTCAAAATAGCTGGAAGTGAAGGATATTAAATTGTTTATATAAAGGCGAGAATATTTTTAGAGCCTTAACTAATAAAAAAGGTCTAAAAATAAACAAATAAATACTAGTTATAAACATCTTTTATATTATTTTATAAAACATGATGTTATTATTTATAAAACCTTAATAAATATTTTTAGAAACTTTAACACACATTTTCAAGTTTTTAAAAATAAAAACAATCACAAAACATTCTATGCCTCCTTTAGAAATGGTGTCTGTTTAATTGTAAGATAAAGCACTATTTAAATTTTATACTTGCAGTATATTATCTTTTATTACTTATAAATAAATTTAACATTATTAAGAAAACCTCTCAGTAACACCTGTTAATATCATATGAGATCTATATATTTAATAATGTGATCATCTGCATAGTAATGCTTGCACATATTTAAATGTAAACAAACTCTGTTTCGGTTTGCCCAATCCAATTTTTCATAATTTTGTGTAAACTAACTTTTATGCTCTATTCACGATTTCCTTTTTAAAACACAAAAATCCCAACAATACTCCTTTAATTTTATCAAATTACATGTTATAGATTTCGACAATGGTAACATCGATAAAACCAAAATATATCGTCGTATCACAAAATGTTAAAACAAGGCTTCTTTTATAGGACAATTTAGACTTCACAAAAAAATAGAAATCTATATATACTTTAATGTACACCCTACACACATATCATCAAATAAAGTAACACAAGGTAAATGGAATATAGCATTTCTGATCAAAAATGATCTCATACCCGCATATTACTACAATATAAACAGAAAATTATATTTTTAAAAAAAAATTCAAATTTTGTTAATTCAATTTTACCAAACTCATTTATGTTTAAATCTATAAAAGCATGCCGGCTTTTTAGTTGGATCAAAGCCTATTCATAACACAACCTCCTTTATGATTATTTTTATAAGTTGAAAATATCGTTCTCCCTAGCAACTGATTTATTCAAACATTGTTGTAGTAAATTACGGCGACAGTTCGAATCCCACTGATGTAGTTTTTTTATTAATTTTTTTTTCCATGTCAAACTCTTTAAAAATCGAAACATTGATCGAATATAACAAATTAGTTGAATATCTCCAAAATAGCACACTCCCTAATTTCAATACCCGTTCTGAAAAATACAAATTTCTGAAGAAGACACGTAAAATGGTTTTGTATAATAACAGAATATTTATTAAAACTGAAGAAAATTTGGAACTTGAGTATTTAGAAGATTTTAATCCAAATAGAAATTTTTCAATTATACAATCATTTCATAATTTATCTCAAAGTGGAAGAGATACGTTATATTTTGATTTGAAAAATCGTTTTTATAATATTAAACTTAGTGATGTAAAAACCGTAATAGCATCTTATTCTATTTGTTCAACGCCATAGTTACTACGATAACCGAAAGAACAAACCCGATAGTAGTGGTAGATAAAGTTGATAGGTTTCAAATTGACATTACCTATATGCTTGAATATAGTGAGCAAAATGAAAATTTCAAGTATATATTAACAGTCTTGGATTGCGGTTCAAAATTTGCATGGGCATTTCCGTGTATTAATAAAAGTGCTGATGATGTTTATTTTAACCTAGAAAGATTGTTTTTAAATTGCTGTGTTCCAAAAACAATTCAATCGGATAATGGTTTAGAGTTCAAGAATAATAAAATAAGATCATTGTTTTTAAAATTCAAAATCAAACAAATTTTTGGAAGGCCTTATCACCCACAGAGTCAAGGGCAAGTTGAAAGGTTCAATTTTACAATTAAAAGAATGTTGTTATCAAAAATGTGTTATGAAAACAATTTATGTTGGATTTCCTTTTTAAATGAAATAACGTACCAATATAATATTAACTTGCATAGAGCAATAAATAGCACCCCTGAGAGTGAAATGTTAGGCATATGCGGATTTAATAACGATTCTAATTTATTAGCTGATAATAATAGGTTTGAAGTAAGTAATCTTATTGAAACCGAAAGTGCTGAGATTAATGCTTATAGATTACAACATTTTAGATCAATTGCCAATAGTGTAAGAAATCGACAAACAATAAGCGGTTTATCTCTACCAAGAGTAAATAGTGATAACAATATTATAAATGATGAAAGCAATAATAATAGTAATATCGAGAATAATAACAGTGAAAGTAATATTTAATTTTTTTTTAATAAAAAAACTACATCAGTGGGATTCGAACTGTCGCCGTAATTTACTACATCAGATTTATTCAAACATTATTTAAATGTATTTCCTAATATTAGTAGATTTGTAAGTGTTAAAAAATAACAAAAAGATATTTCATAATACAATACCTTTCGATTCAAATGGTTATAATTTTAGTGAAAGATTGGTTTCAAAAATGGCGATTTTGGTGAAAACAGCGCATATATAGAGCGTTTTTCGAAACGCTACCCAGTACTCCAAGAAAAAAACAACAAATTAAAAAAAACAACCTCGCTACGATAAAAAAAGATAATAAAATTTAAACTTTTGATTCATAAAAAATTGAAATCCCAAAACAATTATTATCGTAATATTTTAATTGCACAAACACAAATAAATGATTTAAAAATATTACAAAAGTCCGTTTTTAATATAATTTTCATTTTTTTGCAAAAAAATAATTAATAGCTTTATCTATAGTACATGTCTAGATCAAAGATATGTAACCATTAAGGATAGCTATTATTTTATTAGAAGTACAAAGAAACGAAGCTTACTATCGTAACAAGCCAGGTCTGGTTGTTTTGTCAATTATATGTATAAGAAACATGAAGATAATCTATATTAATAGTTAATTTATTTTTAAGAATTATATGTAAGAAAAGAAGCTTATATTTTATGATTTGCTGCATGCGAATTATAATTTGTTGTATACTCAAACAAACACTCGCAAATCTTGCAAAAGTGACAACTTCTATTTGTAAAAGTTTGAGTATTCAAAATATTTTGTTAACAAACCCACTACCCGACCGCATAAAGATTGAATATCGTTAAAATTTGTTCTGAATTTAGAAATAAATATTGATTTTAAATTCAAAACATATTTTTTTGTAAGAAATTCTATTTATAAACATCCATATTTTTTCAAAACGACAACCCTTTAAAAAGGCCCAGGTATTAGGTGCAATAAACAAACACTATAAAGTAAATAATCACAAATATTTAAGTATTCGGCGTTATTTGCGATCCAAAAAAATACCACATTTAATTTTTTCTTTGTATTTTTCCTATTTATGAAAAAATATTTTGTTATAAGTTTATGAGAGATTAAATTCTTACTTGAAAAAATTATACCCATCCAAAAACATATATACAATGAGAGGAACATATGAAAACGTATCTATTAAAATATATTTAAATAATATTTCTAAATACAGACAATTTATTTTTTTTCAAATGTAGTTATTTTTATGCAAAGAATTCATCACCAACAGAGTACGGACTTATCCCCTTAAAAAAATAACGTAAAACCCACATATAATTATTTAATTAGGTTTTCCGCATCATAAATCCTTTATAAGCTATTTTCGTTATTATTTATATGTTATGAATGTAAATGATGATGATAAAGACATTACTTTATTAAGAGCCATTTAACAACAGATTATGACAAATAATGTTTTTGATACATATGAATTTAGAAAGAGCAACACTTTTAAACTAAAACAAGAATATCACACAGACAATTGAACATACATCAGACATTGTTAATTCATTTACTTAGTTAAACATTCAATAAGAAGCTTCATATTTTTATATATGGAAAGAAGAAATGAAAGTAGGTGATTTACGAACGAAAATTGGTGACGAAGACATATACTGCTTTATAGTATAGGGTTAAATCATTTTTAGACATACAAAAGTAATTGGGTTTACAGAATTTTTTTATTGACCAATTAACTTTCGATCTAATTTAATGGGATAAAAATGATTAGGCTTGAATGCTTTTACACTTACTAGTAACAGGCCAAGTTATCAATTTAATAGCAAAAAGGAAATGTAATTCTACAAATAAAATGGGAATATTTATTATTCAAATAATAACAGACCGGGCATAAATCGAACCCACCACCCAAAATCTTAACATTATATTATAAAAGATTATAGTCAGTTATAGTTATGCTATTTTAGGCCAAATAACATCTTTACCGCGGGATACTTATTTAGTTGATGTTAAAAAGAAATAAAAACACAAACCAGCATATTCTCATTCTAAAGTATTCTGAAAAAAATTGTAGAATAGTGTACAAAAAACGTTTTAATATACTTTTCGCTAATATAATTTGACAATTAGGCCAACGACCTTTTTAAATAAAACAAAATATGTTTTAAAGTTTTTTTTTGCAATGATTCGATTTAGTTCGGGCTTTATTTTCTTTGAGTTATAATCTATTATAAAAAAATTAAAAGTGTTAATTGGTATCGTACGATATTTTATTTGAATTAGGTGCTATTAAGAATATGATAAAATCCTTTTGTGCTTTTGTTTATTTCCCACCAATAATATTTGTTTAGTTTTGAAATTGGTATACAGATGTTTAAACCATTTTATTTTATAAACCAGAGTTAAATACAATTCAATAATCTAAGTATGAGAATATATACATGATTCTTATAAATGAAAACACGAAAACCTCAAATATAACACATTAATATAAGTCAAAAGGTGACATAACACGCTATTTAATTTATTCTTTGTTTAGTTTTGAACAATTTACTGTTTATATTTCATGATTCTCGTATTTATCTATATAATCAAGAATATTCATACAGTTAAAAGATGTTGTGATAAATATGATAATCACACCCAATTGTTATTGAAGGCTCTTATTCAACTAAAATAAATTATCCTTAATATTAAGGAGACCCCCTTATTTTTATCAATTAACATCTCTTAATTCGTTAGTTCTTAAAATAAAAGTATATAAACGAAAAATTCTACAAGTTCATGTTACTCTCAAAATCTAAAGCTATTTCACTTTGTGTTATGTTGTTCGGTTTTACCAATGCTATAGCCTCAGAAGCAGAAACTTCAAATCCGTTTAAAAAGGAACATCTAACATCAGATAAACCCAAGTCTCAAAAGAAAAAATAAACGATTATTGTAATATCCTTTTTAATTTACATATGTTAAAATGTTTTAATCATCCAAATATAAGATATTCAAATCTACTACTGCGATTGAAACATAAACCATTCTCACTCTTTTAAATTAATATAACTTTACAAATTAACAATCTATTTCTCTATTTAAATCTAATCATTCATGATGAAAGAACCAAATATTCGAATTAATTATCTAAGTTTTTATTAAGTAGAGGATCTTAGGCATTGAATATACCCAATGTTAATGCAGTTAAAAAACAGGTGTATCGAAGACAACGATCGTAACTTATGTCTTTTCTTTATTTTAAATTTAATTATATCACAAACGCAAATTTAAAACACTATTATTCTTTCTATTCCTTTAACTCATATTTATAATAAAAACATTTGATTGATATTTAGTTAATAAAAGCTGTCATTAAAGAGTATAAAAAACTGTCACGACAACTAAATAAAATAGTCACCAAGATTTGATCAAAACCGCTGCATATAAAAACAAGATTTAGTTTTAGAAGATATAAAAACATCAAACAAAAAACATTTTTATAGTTTATTTGTACATGATAAACAATAAAATAAAAGGTAAATTGATATACACAAATTCCGGATTTAAAGCAGAAAACATCCTCCAAGTTTGATAAAGAGGTAATTTATCTATTTCTCACCGTAACAGAAATCCTGTATTTTTTATTATACACCTACTTTCAGTAATTTTCATGAGATCATATTTAATAAAAATATTTGATAAACTGTCATATGCCTTCGTATAAGCATATTAATTAAATACAGATATTGTTGTGATAAATTAACACAGCGGACAAAGAATCCAAAGAAAAAAATAGCAAAGTTTTTCTATATAATCATAAAATATTAAATACCCACACAAAATGTTTTTTCAAGACAATTTTAGCTCATCGCATGTACAAGCACCATTTGGAATCAGAATAAACAAGGAGGTATTAAACATGAAAATCAAACAGCCACAAAATCAACAAACTTCGAAAAATATGCATATGAGAATTACAAGAAAAAATACCGCAAAGTAACCATTAAAACACATGAAAATATATACAGAAAGAGTTTTAAGTTTATAGAAAATATGAGTAAAGCATAAAAACCATGAAAGAATCACCCAAAATCAACAGACAGCCCTATAAAGCTTCTACTCGTATAAGCATCATAACGAATCATATATTATTTCGTGCTTTAAATCGGAATTTGTGATCAAATAGAGCTCAGGAACAGAATTCGACGGTGTAGTGTAAAGAAACCATTTAAAATTGATCACTCAATAGCAGCAATAAAAAGTCCAGCGTATTTTAATGTTGCCGTAAGCAACCAAACAGCTTATCATTACGATCTCGGCACAAAAGTGCGTCAAAACGAGGAAGCTTAACTCCCTGCAACCATTACGGATGTATCAAATTTACAAAACAATAAGATTTGGCGCATATATCATTACAAATACCACCCCTTTTCGTATATTTAATTTTCCAGATTTCTTATTCTGGAAAACAAGTTTTCAAGACATTTTTATTAAAAAGGAATTAAGTACATTATTAATAAGCCTGGTCACATATAAAAGACCCTTTTATATAATAAAGGGTACTTGTATATTATCCCCCGTCAATATATTTTTATATTAAATTTATAGTTGATTACTATTAATTAATATTAAATAAATTTTTTTAAAAAATTAAAATTAAATTAAAGAAAAATAAAGTTATAAATTAAAAAAAAATAGATACTAATTTAATGGGAAATATAAACGAATTACATCAATAAAAGCCTGAAAAATATTTTCCTTACTACACTGTCTCCACATAAATTCAACTAAATAAGATTCCAAATACCTCCTTGAAGTACCAGCTTCTTTTTTATTCCTCATCTTAGCGCGCATACATAAATTCTCAACTCTGTTGGTATTAACGCGTGTTATTGGATCGACGAAATTTAAGGAATGATTAACCCTAAAATGTTCATAACCAAGACTTTGAATTGCATTGTATGCTCTCCACATATCAGATACTATTGTAGTACCAGGCAATACATACTGTTGTAATATAGGTAAAAGAGTTTCAGCATTTCTTGCATTTACCGTAACTAAAAAACATTCTTTTGTGGTACAATCAATGCCACCAAAAACCCATTGCTGCCCTATTAATCTACCTCTGTGGTATTTTCTTCTTACAAATAGAGTTTCATCTATTTGAACCACATGTCCTACTCCCCCTATCATTTTAGCTTTAACTAATAAATCATAACCACATATCTGCCGAAACAAATGCTTCCATTTTACAAGTGTTGTTCGTGTTAGATGTAATTCACGTCGTAATTTTCTGTAGTTCGATTCTTCAAAAATCCAATAATATACTAGTTGCAAAATAATACGTATCTTCAATTTACTGTTTTCGAAAATGCTTGAATTTCTAATGCTGCTTTCTTTTCTACACGGCCTGGAGCACTTACAATGAAATCCATCAGTTCCTCATCCACATTTTATAACATCATATTTTGCAAACAGGCTTGACAAATTTGTGTATTTTTCAAAATATTCAATGATTGACAGAAAGAAACTGTCTTTTGTTTAGTATTCGTCAAATGTAGTAGTCTTCTGATATTCATTTTTGATATTTGCATGTCATAAAATAAATTTAATATAAAAATATATTGGCGGGGAATAATATACAAGTACCCAAATTTTTATTCATCCACGCATTTTTGCTATTTTTATACTCAATATTAATTTTTTTTATTTCAAAATTTTTCAAGCACCGTGGAGACTTGAATTTTCCTATTACAATGGAGGGGGAGTAGTTTTTCACCCGCCAAGCTGGAGCAAAATAGAATCGTATCCGTTCTTTTTTTTGTTTCAGTCCCTTACAATCATCTCCTTCCAGTATATAACTTTTTGTGGGTGGATTCTTATATTGCAGACCAGTTTCATCACAATTAAAAAAGTCTTTTTGTTCATAAATTTTCAGTTTAGCTTCCAAAATTTCATTGAAATTGGTTATTTGAGATCTTTCGGCTGATTTTTCTTCACCGCTTATAGATTTAAATTCCAAATCGTGTTTAGATTTAAATCGATTCATCCAACCATTTGATGCTTTAAATTCATTAATCCTCAATTCGTTAGCAACTTTCACCCCATTTCTTTTTAAAACAGTTCCATTTATCGAAATAAAGTTTTCTCTAAATCTCGTAAAAATTTCAAAAACTACCGCGTCCAGCCCTTTAATATTTTTCTGATACATTGACTGTTGAATTGTCACAAATGTTTTGATGCTGCATATAGCATATTTTGGTATTCGTATTGTTTATGATTTGGAAATCAGACGAAAAACGGTGCTTTTACTTGTTTTAAATTGTTCTGCAAGTTTTCGAATTGTTGTTTTTGTTGTATTGAAAAAATTTATGATGTCTTTTTCTTCTTGATTCGAAATTTTCTTCATGGGTAAATTTTATATGTAGTTTATAAATAGGAATGTCACAAAACTGAAATGTTTTACATGCATTTAATTATTTATGTGAACTATTAATACAAGCTTCAAAAATAACAATTTAAAATATGAATTTGTCCCAGAAACTGGGGGTCCAAAAAGTGAGTTTGTCCCAAAACCGAGGGCGGACTATATATTTATTTATTATTTTTTTTAAACAATTGGGGGGGGGGGGGTCTTTGTTAAAAATAGCCTTTTTTTTATTAACTACCCCAGATTTTGGAAATGAAATATCATCTATTTTTAATAATTAATATAGATGTTGCTTTAACATCTCAAATCTGCTAACCAATAATAGAATTTAGTATACACGCACGAAAAACTATTTCCTTTTATACTTTTTAGATAGATTTAAAAATCATTTCAAAACTTTTATGAATTTTTTGAATTAATTAATAAATTAAATACATGTAATCTTGATCGTAAGATTAGAAAAGAAGTATAAATATGAAAAAAAATTGTGCCCATGTTACTTTTAATTTTTCCAGTACTACTTAAGCTCGTAAAACCAATCGAAGAGCTGGTAATTTTAAAATTTCTGGTAATTCCCGAAGACCTAATAAGTTCTGAAGACCTAATAAGTTCTGAAGACCTAATAAGTTCTGAAGACCTTGTAAGTTCTGAGACCTGATTATAAGTAAGGATGATTTAGAAAGTACTCAGGCAAACCCCGAACAGCCAATGGCTACATTGATTATTAATGATGAAAAAGGAGAAGGATCCTCGAAAGAGAAAGAAGAAGCACCTAAAGAGAATGAAGAGGTAGAAAAAATGGTAAACATTGTGACAGAAGAAGTGCTCAAAGGTGAAGAAACAACAGAAAAGAAAGAAAACACCAGAAAAGACGAGGTACTCGAAGAGCTAGAAGATTAGGTCAAAGGGAAAGAAATAACAGAAAATAAGAAGGAGAGCAAGACTAGACCAAAAAGTGAATGAGTAGTGAAATGCTTGTTTTGTTAATATGTTATAAAGCTTTGCTAAAAGCTAGGGGAAGTCATTCCCAGAGGGGGTTAACTATTCAAGTATTTATGTAATTATATGTAGTTGTAAATTCCAAAGTTTTAAATTTGAATTATGAATAACTTCTTTAATAAACATTTTATCATATACAGTCATCCTGTGGTTGAACACGTTGTTTGACATAATGTAAGAAAAAGCCATATATCCTTACATTTTAATTTTAAATGATAAACATTTTAAAGGTAAAAGTTAAAGGTAATTATAGCGTGCCCTTTTGAAGGGTCTTTTATTTTTTGGTAACCCCCCAAAAATTGTCGATTTTTTCCAACCTAAGGGGAGACTCTTGTGTTTTAATAAATATTAAAAAATTAAAAAACGAATTTTAATAATTCAACTAGGTTTTCAAAAAAATTACCTGTAAGATAATATTTCCTAAATATAAACTCATTCAAGTGTTCATCATATTTTTCAACACTAACTCCTCTCATTCCTTCTTTCATAGAACGCCAGAGACGTTCAATATTTGGGTATGTATTTCATTATCGATTGGATCAACAAAATGTAACCTATGGTTCACACTTTTTACAGTAAAAAATTCTTTTATTCGTGAATAACCTCTCCACCCGTCCGAAAAAATTTGGTCCCAGGCAAAACATGTGAATTAAAAACTTTAAATAATTCATTGGCATTCCTTTGCCTAACGGTTTTCAAAAAACTTTTTTTTTGAAACTCGTTCAACGATACCAAAGACCCAAATTTGTTCACTAGCCAAAATGTTACCTCTGTTAAATTTCCTTGTAAACAAATGGGCTTCATCTATTTTTACTGTAATATTTTCACCACCTAACTTAATTTCCATATTATTAATCTTTTCGACTATTTTATGTCCTATAAACCCAATATATGAATAAACGTTTTTGTCATTTAATACCAAACACCTAATTATACATGCAATTGTTTTTTTTTGATAAAAATGCAGCCACAATGTAGAATAATTTTTTAATATTTTTTTGTGCCAGTCATTTATTTTTTAATATTGGATATTCTTTGCAGCATTCAATGTCATCGCATAACATGACAAAGCCTAATGAATGTCTTGATATTTAGTTTTTTTGTGTATCCCTAATGGCATTTAGAACAAAGGAAACCGAATAAATGAATTAAATTTGCTCTTTCAAAAACATATAAATTAACTATTTAAATTTAAATGTTTTTAACTATGTAATTAAGTGTGATTTTGGAGCAGTCAATGGTCATCTGTCTAGTTGGGTTTCGTTTTTTGTTTAATTTTTAATTTAAATTTGCAATTTTTTAATATTTATTAAAACACAAGGTTTCCCTCTTAGGTTGGAAAAAATCGACAATTTTTGTGGGGGGTTACCTATTTTTTTTAACCCTCGTTTTTTATGTTCAAAAAAAGAATTTGAAATTATTAATCAAATAAATATTTTGAATGATAAATCATTGGTATCTGTCGGTTATTGGGGAGGGAGGGTTCGAATCCCGCTCAAACCAATATTTTTTATAAAAAATATTAAATTAAATATATTTAATTATTAGATCAATTAACATATTAAACCTCAGCAAACATACTTTGGCTGGTAGAGTTCTTTGAAAATATATTCAAAACAATAATCGATTTAAAATCCACGCCTTTATATTTTATGTACTGATTCTTTCAGTGACCTCCATACTCTTTCTATCCTCTGTATATGCACAGACCTATCAACTGGATCCACAAAATAATATGAATAATTTATGGCTAAATGTATATACCCATTTTCCCCAATTCCCCAGTACCCTCGCCATCCATCTGTTATTATTTTACTCCAGAGTTTACATTTTCAACTATTATTTTATGTAGGTTTTCTTTATTACTTTTAATAGCAATTTTTAGAAAAACTTCGTTAGTTTCTCTACAAGCTCCTCCAACAATTCAAATTGATTCGGAAATAAGAACTCGACCAACATTATATTTCCTGGAAAAAATATGTGTTTCGTCGATTTCTACCGTCATTCCGATTCCTCCTATTTTGGCATCTTTTTCATTTAAAATTTTAACTGTAACAAATCTCCGAAAAATTTTGTACCAATTTGTCGCTGTTTCCCTGTTGACATTTGAGTGTTGGCAGGCAACATTAACGTTTAATCATTGACTCCAACCTCAAAAATTGTTTGATATTGATATGTATTCCATTGAAAATAATATTGATGTATAATGAAGCGGAGTGTCTGCATGCTTTTACACGACACCTCCGTCTTCCATCTACACCATGCCTGCTCTTACCTTTCTCGAGTCGCATTTATGAACCGCATTTCACGCAATTTTGTTTTCAAGTCTGATTAGGCCTAGTTGTTGTGCATATATTAAACTTGTTTCGTTTGTAGATGTTAGTTCGCCTAAAGTAAAAAAATCCATGACAATTTTATTTTCATATATTTAATCTAATATTTTTTATAAAAAATAATGGTTTGAGCGGGATTCGATCCGGCCCCAATAAACAAAAGGAACCAAATCATTATATTCTCTCATAAAAGCAAACAAATTTATATAAGGAATTATTAGTATTTTAGTTCTACATCTCTTAGGAACAAAAACTTTTAATGCTGACCAATTACCTTCGATGGTATTGGTATGGCCACCATTTTCTTTATATTAATAAAAGAGACAGAATGATTTACAACTAAATGTCTACTAATTAATAATGAAGCATTGTTATAACCTCTCCAACCATCTGATATTAATATACTTTCTGGGTATACATTGCGCCTAATAAAATCACTTATAACTATTTCATTCTTCTTTCAACAACCTCCAACACAATACTTATTTGAGTAGTTCTTTCAACTGCTCCAAGAACCCAAACTATTTCAACATGATGACCTCGGTTGTATTTCCTTTTTCCAAATTTGCTTTCGTCGATCTCGACTACTATATTTGGCACTCCAATCTTTGCAGTTTGACTATTTTTCCAATTTAATAATACAGTTCAACCTCTGAAAATGAGCCACTTTTTAAAAAATGGTCCGGTTTGCAGAGATTATCAAAAATGTTAATTATAAGTATAATTTATTTATACAAAAGTTAAAAATAATGCCAAGCGGTGCCTTAGTGTCTTTCAAAACATTATATTCAAGCTCGTATACCTCAACAATCCTTTCGGGGCACCATTTTTTAACATATAATTTCAAATCATAAAACACCTTAAATCCCGAATTGACCGAAAATTCCTTATTATCCTCCACATCCATTAAATAATCTTCTTCATCGACAGTTTCAAACACATCTAGAACCTCTTTGATTGTATTTGTAATTATTTCCTTCTCTGCCACACTATCCTGGACGTCTTCAAAATACATTAAATTTTCATCATAGATCGTATTTTCAAAGCATCCCTGTATACATTTAATACTTACATCATTCCAGGCAAGTTTAGACCAAAAAATTGCATCACAGATAGAAATATTTTGGTGACTCTCCGCTTTGGGGAGTATGTTCTAATCCCGATTTTTTTTTTTAGTTTTTTAACTTAAATTATCGAAACTAATTAAATTTATTTAAATTTTTCATTATCATAATGAAACTATTTTCTTTATATTTACTTTTAAACATGAATTCTGCAAATAAAAGAGTAAAATTACACGTACTCGTTAGAGACCTAGCCCGAAACTTTCTTTTATAAATGCTCCACCTGTTTTCAATCGCCTGTGTGTTGACACCAGTCACAGGATCAACAAAATTCTCTGAATGATTTACTTTCATATGTATAAATCCAAAACTTTCAAGATTTATATATCCAGACCAACAATCAGTAATTATTGTTGTACCAGGAAGTATATTATCACATAATACTTTAGACAAGGTTACCTTGTCCCGTAGAAAAACTTCTTTGAAAAAACAATCACCAGTTTCAATATCAACTCCTCCCACAATCCACGGTGACCTTATCAATCTTCCTACATTAAATTTTCTTTTTGAAAATTTGGATTCATCTACTTCAACACAATGACCTATTCCTCTTATTTTTTCTGGTTTATTTCTTAACATAATAAAAAAACTCTGAAGGCTTAATTTCTTGTACCAAGTATCCAATGTATCATAAGATCTTGTTTTAGCCTCCCAACCTGTTTTACCTTGGGTCAAATCTAAACACCAAAAGTATACGAGGTCAATAATTTCAATTAAAGATTTATTAGTATTATAAAATATTGTGTTCTTAAAAAGTGAAATTGAAATCCTGCATTTTTCACAGCGCCATCTCTTAACTGTGTGTGTACTATCTTTCCACTTCAGTATCATATATACAGAACAGTTGGAACATTCAATCTTCCGAGATATAAAACCTTCTTTCATCATCCATTCTACAGTTGTTTCGTAATCAGATGTTTTTGATACTAAATCTCTATGATTCATGGATATAAAAAAATTATTATTAAACAAGGCTTTAAAAAACTAAAAAAAAATATCGGGATTAGAACATACACCCAAACCGGAGAATCGCCAATATTTTTTATTTTTCCGTAAGGTTCGCATCCCTGTTTGATATAAAATAAGCCATCATTCTATTTTTATAATAAACTTTAAATGTTTTAATAATTCCACCATCTAATGGTTGTGAAATAGATGTCGAATTAGGTGGTAAAAAAATCATTGTTACATTACTAAGTGTCATCTTGTAATGTGCACTACAATTATCTAACAATAAAAGGATATTTCGGTTTTCATTTTTAAACTTTAAATTTATAGCTTTTAACCATTAACAAAATATTTCCTACGTCATCCAGGCTTTTTTATTTGCCTTATATATAGTAGTCCCCCGTATAGTTTCCATTTTTTTTACATGAATTTTCAAATATTGGAAACATAGAGGGTTTTGATTAAATATAGCATTAAAAATTTATGAAATATGACTAAAATAAAAAGCAAAATTTATTCTTCCTTAAATTTTGTAATTTTATAATCAAATAAGTTGGTATATTTATATTTTTTAGAAAAAATATAATTTTTCATGTTTTTTAAAGCCTAAAATGTATTTTCACCTGCATTTTCATCTGATAAAATGTATGTATCAAATGAAAATGCTTATGAATGTCTTTTTTAGAATAATCTAGTGTCATGTTATCATTTGCTGTCATATTAAATTCTGTTTCATCATAAACCGAAACGGAAGCAGGTGTATCATCTGGTAATATTTCAGAAATTGTAGAACTATTGTTTAGTTCATCTTTTAAGTTGCCTTTAAAATCCTGCTCAAAATCATCAGCTAATATTTGTATTAATTCATTTTCATTTATGAAATCATCTACTAAATCCTTTGCGGAAATAGCATCAATTATTTCCAGTTTATTCAAATTTTCTAATGTTTCAATTTCATTATTATCTTCAATATTATAAACTATAGGGCTTCTATATTTACCTTTTTTCCAACAATTCCTAATTGTATCAATTTTTGGTAGCATGCTAATAATGAGGGGGGGGTAAATAAAATAATAAATAATTAATTAACTAACCCATGACTATTTTTAAATTTATAACACGAATAATTGATGAAGAAAAAGCATATTTATACGCATTGGAATTGCGATTAATAGCCCCACCACCTAGTATATGTTTAATTTGCGGCTATACATCTTCAATAGATAATAGTAAGCAAAGACATGGGTTTTCGTACGTTTCTCGATGCAATAATAAAACTTGTATAAAACGATTAACTCTGTATTTTGTAGTTTTTTAAGGGGCAGTAGACTCTCTATAAGTGTTTGTTTAAAATTAATTTATTGCTACGCCTTAAGGTTTACAGTCGAGGAAACCAAAGCACATGTTGAAGTATCAAGTGCTACAGTTGTAACGTACAATAAAAAACTACGTGAAAGAATAAGCAAGATGTACGAAACAACCAGGGTTAACAGAAAATTGGGAGGGGTTGGTCTTACGGTTGAGATTGACAGGGCTCACCTTTTTTCAAACAAGAGAAGAATTGGTAGAAGGCTGGTTGGTGAATCATATTGGATTGTTGCTGGCCTTTGTAGAGAAACAAATGACATTTTTTTGAGATAACAAAAGTGAGAAATTCGGCATTGTTATCGAGATTGATAATAAGCAATGTCGAGAGAGGTACAAGAGTAATTACTGATGGATGGAGAGGATATAACTCTTTAAGTGGCTTGGAATATGTACACAACATAATCAATTATTCAGTGGAGTTTGTATCTGCAGAGGATGTAACCTTACACACAAATACAATTGAAAGACTTTGGAGAGATTTGAGGAACAAAATACCTATGGGACTAGGAGTGGATGATCTAAAAATGCATATTAAGAATTATATGATGAATAGGAGTCTAAATATGATTAATAGTATTGAAAAATTTGATTATTTAATTCGTTTACTAGTTGACTAAAAATTAAAATTTATTTAATTAATTATTTATTATTTACCCCTCCCCCCCATTATTTTCATGCTACCCAATTTTTATATCCTGACAAGCCCAGCTCGTATAAACAACTGCATCTTTGATATTAAAATTTTTATATGCCTGGTCCATAGTATAGTCTAATGTTATTTTTGCCAAAATATTCGAAATAAGATAATAAAAATATTTGGCTTTAAAAGCTCTAATAATTCCACAATCCAATGCTTGTGTTATAGAGGTAGAATTTTTAGGCAAGAATATTAGTTTTATAAAACTAATCTCTAGATTTACAAGATGAGCAGAACAATTATCCAAGAGTAACAAAATTTTGCGCTGTGACTTTCTCAAAGCACCATCCCATTTTATTAACCATCTTCTAAATTCTGTTCTATTCATCCAAGCTGAATCATTAAAAACATATTCAATTAAACTTTTGGATCAGGTAATTTAAATCCCCCGGGGGGGATTTAAATTATATAAAAAAATCACATTTTTAATAATTAAATAATAAAAAAATAAATTAGTAATATACAAATAATTAAATAATAAAAAAATAATTAAATAATAAAAAAATAGGTTAATAATGTAAAAATAATTTCTTATTACCAAATAATATTGAATTTATTTAATTTTATACGGTTTTGATACCCATGACATCTACCTTTTACGAATCCGTGCTGATCCCAATAGTATATGGTAGTACCCAAGACGCATTAAACTTTCTTATGGAAGTAGGTTTAATGCCGAGGTTTAAACATTGCCTTTCCTGTGCCGTCCAAATGCGTCACACTGTTTATAATAAAACAATGGACGGCATTGCGTTTAGATGCATGAATAGAGATTGTAACAGCTACAAGTCCTATTTTTCAATAAGAACAGGAACTTTTTTTGATATCTTTACTATAAGTCTAAACAAATGCCTTCTTGTATTTTATAGATGGGCAAAGGACGAGTCACAAGCTTCTGTTATTGAGGACACTGGAATAGAGAAGCCAACAATTATAAGGCTCTATGCAAAGATGAGGTTGTTGTTTGCCAACTATTTCAGAGAGTTTCCTATAACACTGGGTGGTAACAATATTATATGTCAAATAGATGAAAGTCTACTTAGGCATAAGCCAAAAAGCCATAGAGGAAGGGCTACCAGTAATGAACTTTGGGTTTTTGGCGTTGCAGATACTTCCTATAAGTCTGCAAAGATCTATATGAGATTGGTCGAAAATCGTACTGTCGGAGAATTACTTCCTATTGTAAGAGAAATTTGCCGGCCAGGAACAATCATTTATAGTGATCAATGGAGATCCTATAATAACATAAGAACTCTTGGTTTCCAACATGAAACTATTAAACATAGGGTACTTTTTCGGAATTTGTAGTAAGAAATAGTGACTTGAGAAATAGTGACATGGTTCGAATCCCAGTAATAACAATTTTATTTTTTATTTTTTTACATATGAGAAAAAAAGATTGAAAAATAAGTATTAATTTTTAAAAGAAATGTTGATTAAAAAAACCTATAATTTATTTAGGATAAAATAATTTATTTTTAAGTATTCATTCATTGTTTCCAACACCAAGTCCGTTTCTTGTAATCCTTGCGCGAGTATTTCTTGCTAATTCGATATAATAATTGTATCTGAAACTTTCAATTTCATTTATTTCATCTGTAGTTAGATTATTTAGTTGGGGTGTATAACCATTCATCAACAAATTTGCATCAACGTTAAATCCTCCGTAACCAAACAATTCTCTTACTGGGGAATTGTTAATTGCTCTGTTATACTTTATATTATACTCATAAACCACTCCTTTTAATTTATCACACCAACGTGTATTATTTTCATGCGTCATAATCAATACCAACATTCTTTTTATGGTAAAGTTAAAACGCTCAACCATTCCTTGACTCTCTGGATGGTACGGGCGCCCAAATATTTGTCTTATTTTAAATTTAACGCACAACGATGAAATTTTATTGTTTCTAAATTCAGTACCATTATCTGAATGTATTTCTTTTGGCTATAGTTACTTAAAGCCCCCCCACTTTTTAAAAAAAAATAATAATTAAAATATAATTAAAATAAATATTGGTAGGTCCCTCGTACATGGCCCCCGGGTTCGAATCCCAGTCAGACTTTTTAAAAAAAAAGAATATAAAATATATAAAAAAAAAGAAACTTGATACCAACACATATGTTAACACATCGAGAATTAGTGGAGTACACATTGACAAATATATCCACCGTGCAATATTTAATTAGTAATTGTTTTATAGGAACACAAAGACATTGCGAAATATGTCAGCTACAAATGAAGATAATAGTAACTGAAGCACGCAATGCCTTTCGCTGTCCGAAATGTCGTACGCATAGTATTTTGTTTAAAGGAACAATTTTCTATGATACGAAATTAAAGATTAATGTTGCTTTGGACTTGATCTACTTTTGGACGCAGAATTTACATCAGGAAGACATCAAAAAACAGATTAACACAAAAAGCAAACAAACTGTTTATAGTTGGTTTAAAAAATTGCAAATGTTATCTTTTGGTATTTTTAAATGATGCATGAATGGCAAAATTGGAGGAAGAGGAATGATTGTTCAAATAGACGAGTGTCTATTTTCCAAGCGAAAATATAACGTTGGAAGAAAAGTAAGAAAAATTTGGGTAGTGGGTGGAATTTGTTTGAATACAAATGAAGTATTTTACGTTGAAACTTTTTCGCGTTCATCTGCTTCATTGGATGAAATTATACTTTCTAACGTTGAAACAGGAACAATAGTATATACAGATAGCTGGAATGGATATAACAATTTATCAAATATTGGTTATTATCATTTGAAAGTCAACCACAAAACAAATTTTGTAGATCCAATTACAAGGGTGCATACGCAGAATATTGAGGCTAATTGGTCTGTGTTAAAAAGATGGCTAAGAAAAAGAGGAATTTGTAATCGTTGTAATTTGTTTTATTACTTTAGTGAATTTTGTATAAGACGGAAATTTGGAGATGAATTTTTCTTTATAATATTATCAAATGCAAAAGATTATGATGAAATTATTAGTTAAAAAATTTTTTAAATATTTTATTTTATTTTATTGCATATATTTATATTTTATATTTTATATTCTTTTTTTTTAAAAAGTCTGACTGGGATTCGAACCCGGGGGCCATGTACGAGGGACCTACCAATATTTATTTTAATTATATTTTAATTATTTTTTTTTTTAAAAAGTGGGGGGGCTTTAAGTAACTATAGCCTTTCTTTTGGAATAAAACTGTTGAAAAATAAGGATTCGAGATGAATGTAAACTTCGTTTGCAGATTTTGATAAACACGGAAATGACCAAGCAAATTTTGAATTACAATCAATCACATTGAGAATGTATTTAAATTGATCATTGTTTTCGGCGTACTGGATCATATATGTGATATCAATTTGAAAACGCTGGAATTTGTTTAAAATAATTATTGGAATAACCGGATTTTGAGTTGTAACGACTGTTCTTCGTGAACAAACGCTGTTACAAAAAACGCCGAAATACAAAAAACGTCGGAATTTAATTAATAAAAACCAAAAAACGTCGAAATACAAGAATTTTTTTTTTGCATAAAAGTTGAAAAAAATACAGTTTACTAAATATGTTTAATATTAAAAAACTCGTTTATTAATCATGATTCCAACAGTAAATTTCAGCTACTGCACACAAAAAATCAAGCCCTATATATTTCTCATATACCTTTAAAATTGAACATAAATTCACAATTTTGGTTGCCTGCCTTTTATTTTTATACTCCGATTCAGGTTTAATTAATGCCGTTTTTATAGTATCCTCCATAAAAGCTTGTCTTTTTCGTAAACATTTTAAAAATGGTAAAATTGAAACTTTAGAATAGTTTAAATCTTTTGATATGGCATTGTGGTTGAAGTTTACCCATTGACCCCCCGAGTTCTAATCCCATTAATTTTTTTTTTATCTTTTTTTTATCTTTTTTTTTATCTTTTTTTTATCTTTTTTTTTATCTTTTTTTTTATCTTTTTTTTTATCTTTTTTTTATCTTTTTTTTTATCTTTTTTTTATCTTTTTTTTATCTTTTTTTTTATCTTTTTTTTATCTTTTTTGTTTTATCTTTTTTTTTTCTTTTTTTTTTTTTTTTTTTTTTTTTTTTTTTTTTTCTTTTTTTTTTTTTTCTTTTTTTAAATTATCTGTAAAAAAAAAAGACCATTTTCATTTATTATGTTTCCAAAAAGAAAAGAATTGAAATCAATATTTGACAACGAACCGCAAGCAGTGGCGTTTTTAAAATCATATGGTATAATTCCCTTGATTTTATCATGCCCTGTTTGTTCTCATTCTTTTAAGTCGTTGGGAGATTTTAGATTCAAGTGTCGGAAAAAAAATTGTCGGAAAATTACTTCAAGTTTAAACGATACAATATTTCGTAAATTACTTTTGAGTTTTTCAGATTTTTTGCATTTAGCTTATTTGTGGCTATCAAAAGCCTCATTTACGACCATAAATTTAATAACTGGTCATTCAAAAAGAACTATTTCCAGAATTCAAAAACTTTTGCTGGCCCAGATTATCCATGAAATAGAAGAAAGTAAGATAAAAATAGGTGGCCCCGGTATTGAAGTACAATTAGATGAATCTAAATTTGGAAAAAGAAAATACAATAGGGGTCATCGTGTTGAAGGTGCTTGGGTTTTTGGTGGCATAGAAAAATCAGAAGAAAGGCGTTTTTTTGCCGTTGTCGTGGATAATAGAAATGCCTATACTCTCAATGAAATAATTCTTAAATATGTCCTTCCTGGTTCGATTGTAATTACCGATGGATGGAAAGGATATTCTTTGTTTAAAAAGGATGAAATGTTTCAACATCATTATGTAAACCATTCGATTTCGTTTAAAAATGTCGATGGTAAAAACACTAACCGTATTGAAGGCACTTGGAGTAGGGTTAAGAGGAATGTACCTGTAAGATGTAGGGTAAGAAATAAATTACAGGGAGAATTATTTGAATTTATTTGGAGGAGGAAACATGCTGATGGGTTATGGGAAGCTCTTTTGTCATCTTTAAAATACAAAAAATAAAGTTTTTCCTATATTCTAATCTTTTGTTGAAATAATTAAAAAATTAAAAATATAATAAAAAATTAAATAAAAAAAGGAAAATAAAAAACAAAAAATAATATAACGAGATTAGAACCCGGGGGGTCAATGGGTAAACTAAGTCCGGCATTGTTATAGGCTTCGGCAACATTCGTAGTCACGGGTTTTCCCTCTGTAATCCGTTCATAATGTTGAAATTCATTTTTCAGACTAAATTTACCATTAACAACTTTACAATACTGCTTTGAAAAATAATCAATAAATTTCGACATTCTATTATCATTAAACTTGATAAATTCTTTTTTAATTTTATCGAATTCTATCTCTTGGAAATTACTAGGAACAAAAACTAAACTTTTAAGGCAATTAACCAACAAACCAATTCTATTATTTTTATTATAATCCAAATCCAGTTTATGTTTAATAAAGTTTCGATGCACAGCAGCGGAAAAATGGGTCAGACAATGATAAACGTTTACATCAAAAATTTTTTTAAATGCTGTTTTTGCTGCTTGTTCCTGATCTATTAATATTTCTTTTGGTGCATGATTTATTTTTTCTTTAATAATCTTAAAAGCTGTACAATATAATTCTTCAGTTTTCGATTTCATTAATATGTATACCAGCGGTACGCATTTATTAAATACAAATCCATAAATGACATATAATTGCTCGAATTCAATTGGTGCGGAAAGGAAAGTGCCGTCTCCACACCAAATAGTCGAATTTTTCAAATAATTAAAAAACATATCTGTACCAAAAATTTTCAAATTTATACCATCATCATAAAAAAGAAAATTATCACCTTTATAGTTGCATTTTAAATGTAGCGGAATTTCACCATCACTGTCATTATTCAGAGTTTCTTCCTTTTTTCTTTTATTGTAAATGTTTTGATAAATTGAATTACGTGATATTTTTATTGTTGCATTTTGTTCTAAAACTGTTTTGCAAAATATGTCTCTTGCAGTATAGGTTGTATTCAGAGCCATATTTTCTATTTCTATATTCTTTTTTATAGCTTCAATTTCTTCAAATACTGCTAAGTGTATATGCACACCTATTTTTAAAATGTTCTCATTATGATATAATTTTATTTTCGCTGGACAGCTTCGATTCTTACATATCCAAGTTTCTGAATGTTTATTAACGTCCTTTAGGTGATAAATAAAGCCATCTAGTGAGCTAATTCTTTTTCCTTTTTGTGATTTGTAATATTGCATGGGTGTATAAAATATATTTTTTATATTCCGACGTTTTTTGGTTTTTATTAATTAAATTCCGACGTTTTTTGTATTTCGGCGTTTTTTGGCCGAGCCTATATCAATTTGAAAACGCTGGAATTTGTTTAAAATAATTATTGGAATAACCGGATTTTGAGTTGTAACGACTGTTCTTCGTGAACAAATAACACAACTGTCCAATATTATTTTAATTTCTTCTTTTTTAATATTATAATATTTCTGAGACAATTCAATGTATAAAGATGTAATGCCTCGATGGGATCTTAGATGCAGTTCGTTTATTAATCTGTATTTTTCTTCGCTTTCATAGTCGGGAAAATATTCAAGCGGATCATTGCTTCCGTTTTGGACGAATATTCTTTCATTAAGCATTAAAAGTTTTTCTACTTTCCTTAAGAAATTGCGTTTAGAATCACCTCTTAAGCCCATTGGGAGTATAAAGTTCTGTAAATAATTTTTTATTTCCTGGTATTCGCTTGGTGTTCTTATTTCAATTCGCAAACCCATTTGTATTAAAAAATTTTACATTAAAAGTGTAAAATTAAAATGATAAAAAACAAAAAAGTTATTACTGGGATTCGAACCATGTCACTATTTCTCAAGTCACTATTTCTTACTACAGTACTTTTTCGGAATTTCCCCCCGGATAATTAATTTTAAATTGTAATTAAAAAATAATATTTTAAGTTTTACAAATTTTAATATAACTATATTTTTAATTTACCCAATGAATATTTTCGAACTTGTAACCTTAACAAACAATGATACGTCAACTTTGGCCTTTTGCCAAAACAACGGTCTTATACCGACAGAAAAACGCTGCTTAGTTTGCAGCAGGTTAATGTCAGTTGTTAGTTCAACTAAAACAATATTTCCGTTTCGTTGGCGTTGTGGTCGCCCATGTAGAGTGGAAACTAGTATTTTAAAAGATACATTTTTTGAAAATTCAAATTTGCCAGTAAACGAAATAATATATTTTATTTATTTTTGGGCACAAGATGAATGTAGTGTCAAAAAAATAAAACATGAATTAAAGTGGCAATCTGAAACGATTGTCAATTGGCGGTCATATATGCGTGAAATTTGCGGCTTGAAAATAGAATTGACGAGCACACAAATTGGGGGGATTGGAGACACTGTTCAGATTGATGAAGCTCTATTTGTAAGAAGAAAATATAATAGGGGACGATTAACAATACAGCAATGGGTTTTTGCAGGCATCGATGATGAAACAAAAGAATGTTTTATTGTTTGTGTTCATAGAAGAGACGCAAACACACTTTTGCCAATTATTCGAAATAAAATTGCACCTGGCACCACTATAGTTAGTGATCTATGGCGTGCTTATAATACTATAGGTAATTTTGATTATATTCATTTAACTGTTAACCATTCGGTAAATTTTGTGGACCCGCTAACACGTGCACATACGAACAGGGTTGAGAATTTGTGGATGAGAGCTAAAAGAAGAAATAAGAAGGAATGTGGTACTAGGAAAGATTTATTGGATACTTACTTTCAAGAGTTTATGTGGAGGAGTAAATACAATACTAATATGTTTGAATGCATGTTAAGTGATATACGATTGTTCTATCCTAATTGACGTTTAAGTATTATGAATTAAATTTAAATTTAATCTATTTTTTATTATTTTTTAATTACAATTTAAAATTAATTATCCGGGGGGAAATTCCGAAAAAGTACCAAACATAGTTTATATTTTGTAGACCCCGCAACTTTTGTTAATACCCAAACAATCGAGTCTTATTTGGCAAAAGTGAAGTTGAGAATCAAAAAAATGAAAGGTGTTTCAGGTAATCTCCTCGAGGAATATTTACAAGAGTGGATGTGGAAGGACAACATACATG
This sequence comes from Tipula helvola, assembly GCA_963556165.1. Classification (NCBI taxonomy): domain Eukaryota; kingdom Metazoa; phylum Arthropoda; class Insecta; order Diptera; family Tipulidae; genus Tipula; species Tipula helvola. The sequence continues at coordinate 70,146 of CAUVYM010000582.1, forward strand.
ATAAAAATTGGGAAAATTTGGTAGAATTGATTAAAATTTATTATCAATAATCTTTTATAGAATAATTGAAAATACCTAAAAATATTAAAATTATTTTTAATTTATTAAAATTTTTTTAAATATTTATTCATTTTAAAATTAAAAAATATTTTATTTTCTGGGGGGATTTAAATTACATAGAATTTCTGGGGGGGGGATTTAAATTACCTGATCCAAACTTTTATAATTAAAACCTTTAAATGATACTTGATTTTTACTTTTTCAAATTATTAGAGGTTTTCGTTTATCAGTACCAGTGATATTTACGCAAAATAAAACCGTTATTCGATTTTTATAAACTTTAAAACCCTTTCGAATTTTAATGATTAGACTTTTAGAAGGTTCCTTCTTAAAAAATAGTGCTGCCTCATCACAATTGTAAACATTATCTGGATTGTATTGATCAATAAGTTTATTCGTTTCTTTATACCACTCTCTATAATCACTTATATATTTTATCAAATGATTCACCGGATATTATTTTGCACTTTATACCAAATCTTTTTTTAAACAGGTGTAACCATCCATTTGATGATTTGAAATCTAAAAACCCCATGTTCTTAGCTATTCCAAGTGCTTTCGCTTGTAATATTTTTTCAGTGTAAGTGGCACCAGCTGCTTCTATTTTTTATATCAAAGAAAAAAGTTTAATATTCAGTTCATTGTATTTATTATCGTCATTGATTTTGCAGGCTTGATAATTTCGACTGCAGGCCAAAAATATTTCTTCTTTTGAATCCAAATAATTTTTAATTGATCGTCTTGAAATTGACTTTCCGAATTTTATTGTAAACATTTCAGCAATCCTAGTATGTGAAGTTCTTGGGTTTTGTTTGGTATAATCGATAATATGTTTCTTTTCCAAGAAAGTTAATAATTTTTTTGTTTGTTGCATGGATCATTAGTTTTTAGTATAAAATATGAAATGAAAATTTTTTAATTGGAAACATTGTGGGGGTGGAAACTAACGGGGGTTTACTGTATATATTTTTGGATGAACAAGAGGAATACAAATATTTAGGTGTATTAGAGAAGAATACAAGTGAAGTCAGCGGAAATAACAAAGAAGTAGTTAAAAAGAAAGTCCTGTACCGAACAGAGATGATATGCCAGCGAAACCTAAACTCAAAAAACCTCATAACGGCAATAAATGAACTCTCGCTGAGTAGTCTAAACTATCATGTTGGTCTTATGGATATGGAACCAGAATTCTTTAAGGAAATCGACAGAGATGTAAGAAGAATATTAACAAAATATAAAATCCACTATAAAAACGCTAACACTGAAAGGTTATACCTACCAAGGACACTCCTAGGCAGAGGGTTGCATTCAGAAGAGCTAAAAGGAGAAAGAATGCTTACCAAGAGCCAAAGAATCCATAAAATCAAGAAGCCAGCAATGCATTAGAGCGTCACTTATACATTCAACATGGTGCTCAATTGCAAACCAAACATACAACATAAACGAATACCTTAAGATCAAGTATATTAAAGATAAAGTAATGGAAAAGACATTAATGGAATGTCAAGAAACGCATTTATTATACCTCATTAAGCTCAAAACAAATCACGGTAAGCTATTCACATGCCGTGAAAATAAAAACGTGGATGTAGTGAGATCATCGACCTGGCTAAAATACACGAATATTAAACCTAGAGATGAAGCACTCTACTACCTAATTCAAGACAGAAATGTCCTTTACAAAGAACTTGGAAGAAATTGTAATGAAGGCCGAAAGACGATTGATCATCTGGCAACGCAATGCAATAGAATGCTCTACTACGACTATAAAAAAGACATGATACAATATTGAAATTACTACACATGAATATATGCAGAAACTATGGACTACCCACAAGAAAAAAGTTAAGAGACTATGAAGTTCAAAAAATAGTCAAAACAACAGAAATCGAAATAAGAAGTGACTCATACATTTACACGGATATTAAAATAGCAAACAATAAGCCGGATATAATAATTATTGACCATAAAAGAAGAGAGATTAAAATCATAGAGCTTGGCATTACCTCTATCAATAGGCTACAAGAGACGGAACAAACAAAACTAAGGAAATATGACATGTTGGCCAACGAGCTAAAATCAATGTATAGCTATGAAATAAATGTGATACCTATTGTCATGACCTGGGATGGAATTGTCACAATCAATAGTGAAAAATACCTGAAAGAAATTGAAATTGATAAAGGGATTTTTGGATATGTGCAGACAGTGTCTATTAAGAAAACTTTGGAAAGTATAACTCTGGACTTCAGGAGAAACTTTACAACAAAGAAGAACGGGATACAGTAATTGAAACAAACACTAAAATTATAGCTGAAGGAAATTGAGCGAAGCTAACGTAGAATTTAAATGTATTTAAAAACGAAAAAAGAAAGACTTACTCCAGAAATATGAATAAAATTTATTTATTTATTATTTTTTTTAAACAATTGGGGTGTCTTTGTTAAAAATAGCCTTTTTTTTATTAACTACCCCAGATTTTGTAAAAGAAAGATCATCTATTTTTAATAATTAATAAAAATATTGCTTTAACATCTCAAATCTGTTAACCAATAATAGAATTTAGTATACATGCACGAAAAACTATTTCCTTTTATACTTTTTAGATAGATTTAAAGATCATTTCAAAACTTTAATGATTTTTTGTATTAATCAATAAGTTAAATACATGTAATCTTGATCGTAAGATTAGAAAAAAAGTATAAATATGAAAAAAAAATTGTGCCCATGTTACTTTTAATCTTTCAAGTATTATTTAAGCTCGTAAAATCAGCCGAAAACGTGTTAAATTCTGAAGACCTGGTAAGTTCTGAAGACTTAATAAATTCTGAAGACCTGGTAAGTTCTGAAGATCTAGTAAGTTCCGAAGACCTGGTAAGTTCTGAAGACCCGATTATAAGTAAGGATGATTTAGAAAGTACTCAGGCAAACCCTGAACAGCTAATGCCTACATTGATTGTTAATGATGAAAAAGGAGAAGGATCCTCAAAAGAGAAAGAAGCACTTAAAGAGAATGAAGAGCTAGAAAACATTGTGACAGAAGAAGTGCTCAAATCTGATGGAACAGAAGAAAAAGTGGTAGAAGAAAACCTTGAAAAGAAAGAAAACATTGTGACAGAAGAAGTGCTCAAAGCTTATGGAACAGAAGAAAAAGTGGTAGAAGAAAACCTTGAAAAGAAAGAAAACATTGTGACAGAAGAAGTGCTCAAAGCTGATGGAACAGAAGAAAAAGTGGTAGAAGAAAACCTTGAAAAGAAAGAAGTGCTCAAAGCTGATGGAACAGAAGAAAACCTTGAAGAGAAAGAAAACATCAGAAAAAAGAAAGTACTCGAAGATGAGGTCAAAGGTGAAGAAACAACAGAAAATAAGAAGGAGAGCAAGACTAGACCAAATAGTCAATGAGTAGTGAAATGCTTGTTTTGTTAATATGTTATAAAGCTTTGCTAAAAAGCTAGGGGAAGTTATTCCCAGAGTAGGTTAACTATTCAAGTATTTATGTAATTAAATGTAATTGTAAATTCCAAAGTTTTAACGTTGAATTATGAATAACTCCTTAATAAACATCTTATCATATACAGTCATCCTGTGGTTGAACACGGGGTTTGACATAATGTAAGAAAAAGCCTCATCTCTTTACATTTTAATTTTAAATGATAAACATTTTAAAAGATAAAGTAAAAATCGAGTCATAATTTTAGTTTTTTAAGATCTGTTACAAAAAATATCTTAAATGGCTATAAAAATATTATTCTTTATTTAAAGAAACTTTGTTTATTGTTTTTAATTTAGACTTGGAAGAACTATTTTCTGGTTTGTATGTTCGCCTCCTTTTTAACGAGTAACACCTCTAATAATGACTGCCTTTAATTTGCAAAAGGCTGTAAACATTAAAACTGTTACATCTTCATTTTTTATTGAATAGTAAGTTATAAACACTGCACCTTGTTATAAGAGGGTGGGTGATACAATGTAGGCCATATAAAAAATGACCCCCGGGGAAAAGGGTCAATATTCTGGCCTCATCGGGAGTTGAATCTGACATACTTCCCGGCAGGTATAGTAGAATGTCCACTAGGCTAGAACACTTAAAATATATTAAAAATTTATTAAAAATATACATTAAATTATTTTTATTGTTATAAAAAAATATATATTCTGCTCCATGTTTTCAGAAATTATAAACAACATCATATTGTCTCTTGTTAACAACAAGTACAATATTGAAAATGTTCCTGAGTTTATTAAAGATGATTTTGAAACTTTGTCCGGGAAAACCGCAAGAGAAATAATTGACATTCTCATATCAGCTGGATTACTAAAAGGTTCAGGGGTTTGTCCAGAATGTAATTGTATCCTCGAGAAAATCCTTTTTTATAACGAATGTCATCCTTATCTAAGATGCACAAAAAGAACATGTTCAAGAAAAACAATTTCCATTTTGAAAGACACTATTTTCGATGGAATAAAAATTTCATTCAAAGCCACTTTGAACGTTTTATTTTTTTTTAGTTGTAGAAGATCAGTTTCCGAGGCCAGTGAAACACTTAATCTTTCTAAAAAAACAGTTATGTCTTTCTATAAGCTTTTATGTTCGAGTATTCTTTATTTCCTGGACAAATTTTCGGTTAAAATTGGAGGACCGAATATTATTATTCATTTTGATGAAACCCCAATTAAATCAAGACATGGTAATACGGGAAGGTATATACCTTCTAATATGGTTTTGGTTGTAGGTGCTGTCGATATACGAACAAGAAGCTGCCTTTTAAAATTTTTGCCGTCAATATCAGATTTGTTTGCTTTTTTAAGTGAATGGATTTTACCGGGAAGTATAGTTCATACTGATTGTCTCGCTTCTTATAATACACTTTCATCTTTAGGGTTTACGCATTTTACTGTAAACCATTCAAGGAATTTAGTAGGTCCTGATGGAATACACACAAATTGGATCGAAGGAATTTTTGGTGTTATGAAAAAAATGATGAGGAAATATGATTTTAATTGGTCTAGTGTTGAAAATCTTAATTTTATGCTTGCTGAATTTTGTTTTCGATATTCGTTTAATATGTGGAATCGAAAACATGCATTTATTGGCTTATGTTTTGTTTTAAAGAAAGTTCGTTTAGAATTAGATTCGTAACTAAATAATTATTCAACTCCCAATTTTAATTTTAAATTAATTT
>CAUVYM010000583.1:0-40656 GCA_963556165.1 Tipula helvola
TATTCGAGCGATCTAAATACCCGTCATCACAATAACAGGTTTCAACACCTATTGATAGAGGTATCAATCATCGAAATCGGAGCATAATTGCAGATTTTCGATTTTTAAAGCTCTGAATTTGTGGGCTATTGTTCAGTTGATTTTCAATAAAATTAAATTCCACAAAATGAGTAGAAATATTCGAGCGATCTAAATACCCGTCATCACAATAACAGGTTTCAACACCTATTGATAGAGGTATCAATCATCGAAATCGGAGCATAATTGCAGATTTTCGATTTTTAAAGCTCTGAATTTGTGGGCTATTGTTCAGTTGATTTTCAATAAAATTAAATTTTCCACAAAATGTGTAGAAATATTCGAGCGATCTAAATACCCGTTGGCATCACAATTACAGGTCTCAACACCTATTGATAGAGGAATCAATCATCGAAATCGGAGCATAATTGCAGATTTTCGATTTTTAATGCTCTGAATTTGTGGGCTATTGTTCAGTTGATTTTCAATAAAATTAAATTTTCCACAAAATATGTAGAAATATTCGAGCGATCTAAATACCCGTTGGCATCACAATTACAGGTTTCAACACCTATTGATAGAGGTATCAATCATCGAAATCGGAGCATAATTGCAGATTTTCGATTTTTAAAGCTCTGAATTTGTGGGCTATTGTTCAGTTGATTTTCAATAAAATTAAATTTCCACAAAATGAGTAGAAATATTCGAGCGATCTAAATACCCGTCATCACAATAACAGGTTTCAACACCTATTGATAGAGGTATCAATCATCGAAATCGGAGCATAATTGCAGATTTTCGATTTTTAAAGCTCTGAATTTGTGGGCTATTGTTCAGTTGATTTTCAATAAAATTAAATTTTCCACAAAATGTGTAGAAATATTCGAGCGATCTAAATACCCGTTGGCATCACAATTACAGGTCTCAACACCTATTGATAGAGGAATCAATCATCGAAATCGGAGCATAATTGCAGATTTTCGATTTTTAATGCTCTGAATTTGTGGGCTATTGTTCAGTTGATTTTCAATAAAATTAAATTTTCCACAAAATGTGTAGAAATATTCGAGCGATCTAAATACCCGTTGGCATCACAATTACAGGTTTCAACACCTATTGATAGAGGTATCAATCATCGAAATCGGAGCATAATTGCAGATTTTCGATTTTTAAAGCTCTGAATTTGTGGGCTATTGTTCAGTTGATTTTCAATAAAATTAAATTTCCACAAAATATGTAGAAATATTCGAGCGATCTAAATACCCGTTGGCATCACAATTACAGGTTTCAACACCTATTGATAGAGGTATCAATCATCGAAATCGGAGCATAATTGCAGATTTTCGATTTTTAAAGCTCTGAATTTGTGGGCTATTGTTCAGTTGATTTTCAAGAAAATTAAATTTTCCACAAAATGTGTAGAAACATTCGAGCGATCTAAATACCCGTTGGCTTTACAATTGCAGGTCTCAGCACCTATTGATAGAGGTATCAATCATCGAAATCGGAGCACAATTGCAGGTTTTCGATTTTTAAAGCTCTGAATTTGTGGGCTATAGTTCAGTTGATTTTCAATATAATTAAATTTTCCACAAAATGTGCAGAAATATTCGAGCGATCTAATTACCCGTTAGCATCACAATTACAGGTCTCAACACCTATTGATAGAGGTATCAATCATCGAAATCGGAGCATAATTGCAGAATTACGATTTTTAAAGCTCTGAATTTGTGGGCTATTGTTCAGTTGATTTTCAATAAAATTAAATTTTCCACAAAATGTGTAGAAATATTCGAGCGATCTAAATACCCGTTGGCATCACAATTACAGGTCTCAACACCTATTGATAGAGGTATCAATCATCGAAATCGGAGCATAATTGCAGATTTTCGATTTTTAAAGCTCTGAATTTGTGGGCTATTGTTCAGTTGATTTTCAATAAGATTAAATTTTCCACAAAATGTGTAGAAACATTCGAGCGATCTAAATACCCGTTGGCTTTACAATTGCAGGTCTCAGCACCTATTGATATAGGTATCAATCATCGAAATCGGAGCACAATTGCAGGTTTTCGATTTTTAAAGCTCTGAATTTGTGGGCTATAGTTCAGTTGATTTTCAATATAATTAAATTTTCCACAAAATGTGCAGAAATATTCGAGCGATCTAATTACCCGTTAGCATCACAATTACAGGTCTCAACACCTATTGATAGAGGTATCAATCATCGAAATCGGAGCATAATTGCAGAATTACGATTTTTAAAGCTCTGAATTTGTGGGCTATTGTTCAGTTGAATTTCAATAAAATTAAATTTCCACAAAATGAGTAGAAATATTCGAGCGATCTAAATAACCGTTGGCATCACAATTACAGGTCTCAACACCTATTGATAGAGGAATCAATCATCGAAATCGGAGCATAATTGCAGATTTTCGATTTTTAAAGCTCTGAATTTGTGGGCTATTGTTCAGTTGATTTTCAATAAAATTAAATTTTCCACAAAATATGTAGAAATATTCGAGCGATCTAAATACCCGTTGGCATCACAATTACAGGTTTCAACACCTATTGATAGAGGTATCAATCATCGAAATCGGAGCATAATTGCAGATTTTCGATTTTTAAAGCTCTGAATTTGTGGGCTATTGTTTTGTTGATTTTCAATAAAATTAAATTTTCCACAAAATGTGTAGAAATATTCGAGCGATCTAAATACCCGTTGGCATCACAATTACAGGTTTCAACACCTATTGATAGAGGTATCAATCATTGAAATCGGAGTATAATTGCAGATTTTCGATTTTTAAAGCTCTGAATTTTTGGGCTATTGTTCAGTTGATTTTCAATAAAATTAAATTTTCCACAAAATGTGTAGAAATATTCGAGCGATCTAAATATCCATTGGCATCACAATTGCAGGTTTCAACACCTATTGATAGAGGTATCAATCATCGAAATCGGAGCATAATTGCAGATTTTCGATTTTTAAAGCTCTGAATTTGTGGGCTATTGTTCAGGTGATTTTCAATAAAATTAAATTTTCCACAAAATGTGTAGAAATATTCGAGCGATCTAAATACCCGTTGGCATCACAATTACAGGTTTCAACGCCAAATTGATAGAGGTATCAATCATCGAAATCGGAGCATAATTGAAGATTTTCGATTTTTAAATCTCTGAATTTGTGGGCTATTGTTCAGTTGATTTTCAATAAAATTAAATTTTCCACAAAATATGTAGAAATATTCGAGCGATCTAAATACCCATTGGCATCACAATTACAGGTCTCAACACCTATTGATAGTGGTATCAATCATCGAAATCGGAGCATAATTGCAGATTTTCGATTTTAAAGCTCTGAATTTGTGGGCTATTGTTCAGTTGACTTCCAATAAAATTAAATTTTCCACAAAATGTGTAGAAATATTCGAGCGATCTAAATACTCGTTGGCATCACAATTACAGGTCTCAACACCTATTGATAGAGGTATCAGTCATCGAAATCGGAGCATAATTGCAGATTTTCGATTTTTAAAGCTCTGAATTTGTGGGCTATTGTTCAGTTGATTTTCAATAAGATTAAATTTTCCACAAAATGTGTAGAAATATTCGAGCGATCTAAATAACCGTTGGCATCACAATTACAGGTCTCAACACCTATTGGAAGAGGAATCAATCATCGAAATCGGAGCATAATTGCAGATTTTCGATTTTTAAAGCTCTGAATTTGTGGGCTATGGTTCAGTTGATTTTGAATAAAATTAAATTTCCACAAAATATGTAGAAATATTCGAGCGATCTAAATACCCGTTGGCATCACAATTACAGGTTTCAACACCTATTGATAGAGGTATCAATCATCGAAATCGGAGCATAATTGCAGATTTTCGATTTTTAAAGCTCTGAATTTGTGGGCTATTGTTCAGTTGATTTTCAATAAAATTAAATTTCCACAAAATGAGTAGAAATATTCGAGCGATCTAAATACCCGTTGGCATCACAATTACAGGTCTCAACACCTATTGATAGAGGAATCAATCATCGAAATCGGAGCATAATTGCAGATTTTCGATTTTTAAAGCTCTGAATTTGTGGGCTATTGTTCAGTTGATTTTCAATAAAATTAAATTTTCAACAAAATGTGTAGAAATATTCGAGCGATCTAAATACCCGTTGGCATCACAATTACAGGTTTCAACACCTATTGATAGAGGTATCAATCATCGAAATCGGAGCATAATTGCAGATTTTCGATTTTTAAAGCTCTGAATTTGTGGGCTATTGTTCAGTTGATTTTCAATAAAATTAAATTTTCCACAAAATGTGTAGAAATATTCGAGCGATCTAAATACCCGTTGGCATCACAATTACAGGTCTCAACACCTATTGATAGAGGAATCAATCATCAAAATCGGAGCATAATTGCAGATTTTCGATTTTTAAAGCTCTGAATTTGTGGGCTATTGTTCAGTTGATTTTCAATAAAATTAAATTTCCACAAAATATGTAAAAATATTCGAGCGATCTAAATACCCGTTGGCATCACAATTACAGGTTTCAACACCTATTGATAGAGGTATCAATCATCGAAATCGGAGCATAATTGCAGATTTTCGATTTTTAAAGCTCTGAATTTGTGGGCTATTGTTCAGTTGATTTTCAATAAAATTAATTTCCACAAAATGTGTAGAAATATTCGAGCGATCTAAATACCCGTTGGCATCACAATTACAGGTTTCAACACCTATTGATAGAGGTATCAATCATCGAAATCGGAGCATAATTGCAGATTTTCGATTTTTAAAGCTCTGAATTTGTGGGCTATTGTTCAGTTGATTTTCAATAAAATTAAATTTCCACAAAATATGTAGAAATATTCGAGCGATCTAAATAACCGTTGGCATCACAATTACAGGTCTCAACACCTATTGATAGAGGAATCAATCATCGAAATCGGAGCATAATATCAGATTTTCGATTTTTAAAGCTCTGAATTTGTGGGCTATTGTTCAGTTGATTTTGAATAAAATTAAATTTCCACAAAATATGTAGAAATATTCGAGCGATCTAAATACCCGTTGGCATCACAATTACAGGTTTCAACACCTATTGATAGAGGTATCAATCATCGAAATCGGAGCATAATTGCAGATTTTCGATTTTTAAAGCTCTGAATTTGTGGGCTATTGTTCAGTTGATTTTCAATAAAATTAAATTTTCCACAAAATGTGTAGAAATATTCGAGCGATCTAAATACCCGTTGGCATCACAATTACAGGTTTCAACACCTATTGATAGAGGTATCAATCATCGAAATCGGAGCATAATTGCAGATTTTCGATTTTTAAAGCTCTGAATTTGTGGGCTATTGTTCAGTTGATTTTCAATAAAATTAAATTTCCACAAAATATGTAGAAATATTCGAGCGATCTAAATACCCGTTGGCATCACAATTACAGGTTTCAACACCTATTGATAGAGGTATCAATCATCGAAATCGGAGCATAATTGCAGATTTTCGATTTTTAAAGCTCTGAATTTGTGGGCTATTGTTCAGTTGATTTTCAATAAAATTAAATTTTCCACAAAATGTGTAGAAATATTCGAGCGATCTAAATACCCGTTGGCATCACAATTACAGGTCTCAACACCTATTGATAGAGGAATCAATCATCGAAATCGGAGCATAATTGCAGATTTTCGATTTTTAATGCTCTGAATTTGTGGGCTATTGTTCAGTTGATTTTCAATAAAATTAAATTTTCCACAAAATGTGTAGAAATATTCGAGCGATCTAAATACCCGTTGGCATCACAATTACAGGTTTCAACACCTATTGATAGAGGTATCAATCATCGAAATCGGAGCATAATTGCAGATTTTCGATTTTTAAAGCTCTGAATTTGTGGGCTATTGTTCAGTTGATTTTCAATAAAATTAAATTTCCACAAAATGAGTAGAAATATTCGAGCGATCTAAATACCCGTCATCACAATAACAGGTTTCAACACCTATTGATAGAGGTATCAATCATCGAAATCGGAGCATAATTGCAGATTTTCGATTTTTAAAGCTCTGAATTTGTGGGCTATTGTTCAGTTGATTTTCAATAAAATTAAATTTTCCACAAAATGTGTAGAAATATTCGAGCGATCTAAATACCCGTTGGCATCACAATTACAGGTCTCAACACCTATTGATAGAGGAATCAATCATCGAAATCGGAGCATAATTGCAGATTTTCGATTTTTAATGCTCTGAATTTGTGGGCTATTGTTCAGTTGATTTTCAATAAAATTAAATTTTCCACAAAATGTGTAGAAATATTCGAGCGATCTAAATACCCGTTGGCATCACAATTACAGGTTTCAACACCTATTGATAGAGGTATCAATCATCGAAATCGGAGCATAATTGCAGATTTTCGATTTTTAAAGCTCTGAATTTGTGGGCTATTGTTCAGTTGATTTTCAATAAAATTAAATTTCCACAAAATATGTAGAAATATTCGAGCGATCTAAATACCCGTTGGCATCACAATTACAGGTTTCAACACCTATTGATAGAGGTATCAATCATCGAAATCGGAGCATAATTGCAGATTTTCGATTTTAAAGCTCTGAATTTGTGGGCTATTGTTCAGTTGATTTCAAGAAAATTAAATTTTCCACAAAATGTGTAGAAACATTCGAGCGATCTAAATACCCGTTGGCTTTACAATTGCAGGTCTCAGCACCTATTGATAGAGGTATCAATCATCGAAATCGGAGCACAATTGCAGGTTTTCGATTTTTAAAGCTCTGAATTTGTGGGCTATAGTTCAGTTGATTTTCAATATAATTAAATTTTCCACAAAATGTGCAGAAATATTCGAGCGATCTAATTACCCGTTAGCATCACAATTACAAGTCTCAACACCTATTGATAGAGGTATCAATCATCGAAATCGGAGCATAATTGCAGAATTACGATTTTTAAAGCTCTGAATTTGTGGGCTATTGTTCAGTTGATTTTCAATAAAATTAAATTTTCCACAAAATGTGTAGAAATATTCGAGCGATCTAAATACCCGTTGGCATCACAATTACAGGTTTCAACACCTATTGATAGAGGTATCAATCATCGAAATCGGAGCATAATTGCAGATTTTCGATTTTTAAAGCTCTGAATTTGTGGGCTATTGTTCAGTTGATTTTCAAGAAAATTAAATTTTCCACAAAATGTGTAGAAACATTCGAGCGATCTAAATACCCGTTGGCTTTACAATTGCAGGTCTCAGCACCTATTGATATAGGTATCAATCATCGAAATCGGAGCACAATTGCAGGTTTTCGATTTTTAAAGCTCTGAATTTGTGGGCTATAGTTCAGTTGATTTTCAATATAATTAAATTTTCCACAAAATGTGCAGAAATATTCGAGCGATCTAATTACCCGTTAGCATCACAATTACAGGTCTGAACACCTATTGATAGAGGTATCAATCATCGAAATCGGAGCATAATTGCAGAATTACGATTTTTAAAGCTCTGAATTTGTGGGCTATTGTTCAGTTGAATTTCAATAAAATTAAATTTCCACAAAATGAGTAGAAATATTCGAGCGATCTAAATAACCGTTGGCATCACAATTACAGGTCTCAACACCTATTGATAGAGGAATCAATCATCGAAATCGGAGCATAATTGCAGATTTTCGATTTTTAAAGCTCTGAATTTGTGGGCTATTGTTCAGTTGATTTTCAATAAAATTAAATTTTCCACAAAATATGTAGAAATATTCGAGCGATCTAAATACCCGTTGGCATCACAATTACAGGTTTCAACACCTATTGATAGAGGTATCAATCATCGAAATCGGAGCATAATTGCAGATTTTCGATTTTTAAAGCTCTGAATTTGTGGGCTATTGTTTTGTTGATTTTCAATAAAATTAAATTTTCCACAAAATGTGTAGAAATATTCGAGCGATCTAAATACCCGTTGGCATCACAATTACAGGTTTCAACACCTATTGATAGAGGAATCAATCATCGAAATCGGAGCATAATTGCAGATTTTCGATTTTTAAAGCTCTGAATTTGTGGGCTATTGTTCAGTTGATTTTCAATTAAATTAAATTTTCCACAAAATATGTAGAAATATTCGAGCGATCTAAATACCCGTTGGCATCACAATTACAGGTTTCAACACCTATTGATAGAGGTATCAATCATCGAAATCGGAGCATAATTGCAGATTTTCGATTTTTAAAGCTCTGAATTTGTGGGCTATTGTTCAGTTGATTTTCAATAAAATTAAATTTCCACAAAATGAGTAGAAATATTCGAGCGATCTAAATAACCGTTGGCATCACAATTACAGGTCTCAACACCTATTGATAGAGGAATCAATCATCGAAATCGGAGCATAATTGCAGATTTTCGATTTTTAAAGCTCTGAATTTGTGGGCTATTGTTCAGTTGATTTTCAATAAAATTAAATTTTCCACAAAATGTGTAGAAATATTCGAGCGATCTAAATACCCGTTGGCATCACAATTACAGGTCTCAACACCTATTGATAGAGGAATCAATCATCAAAATCGGAGCATAATTGCAGATTTTCAATTTTTAAAGCTCTGAATTCGTGGGCTATTGTTCAGTTGATTTTCAATAAAATTAAATTTTCCACAAAATGTGTAGAAATATTCAAGCGATCTAAATACCCGTTGGCATCACAATTACAGGTCTCAACACCTATTGATAGAGGAATCAATCATCAAAATCGGAGCATAATTGCAGATTTTCAATTTTTAAAGCTCTGAATTCGTGGGCTATTGTTCAGTTGATTTTCAATAAAATTAAATTTCCACAAAATATGTAGAAATATTCGAGCGATCTAAATACCCGTTGGCATCATAATTACAGGTTTCAACACCTATTGATAGAGGTATCAATCATCGAAATCGGAGCATAATTGCAGATTTTCGATTTTTAAAGCTCTGAATTTGTGGGCTATTGTTCAGTTGATTTTCAATAAAACTAAATTTTCCACAAAATGTGTAGAAATATTCGAGCGATCTAAATACCCGTTGGCATCACAATTACAGGTTTCAACACCTATTGATAGAGGTATCAATCATCGAAATCGGAGCATAATTGCAGATTTTCGATTTTTAAAGCTCTGAATTTGTGGGCTATTGTTCAGTTGATTTTCAAGAAAATTAAATTTTCCACAAAATGTGTAGAAACATTCGAGCGATCTAAATACCCGTTGGCTTTACAATTGCAGGTCTCAGCACCTATTGATAGAGGTATCAATCATCGAAATCGGAGCACAATTGCAGGTTTTCGATTTTTAAAGCTCTGAATTTGTGGGCTATAGTTCAGTTGATTTTCAATATAATTAAATTTTCCACAAAATGTGCAGAAATATTCGAGCGATCTAATTACCCGTTAGCATCACAATTACAGATCTCAACACCTATTGATAGAGGAATCAATCATCGAAATCGGAGCATAATTGCAGATTTTCGATTTTTAAAGCTCTGAATTTGTGGGCTATTGTTCAGTTGATTTTCAATAAAATTAAATTTTCCACAAAATGTGTAGAAATATTCGAGCGATCTAAATACCCGTTGGCATCACAATTACAGGTTTCAACACCTATTGATAGAGGTATCAATCATCGAAATCGGAGCATAATTGCAGATTTTCGATTTTTAAAGCTCTGAATTTGTGGGCTATTGTTCAGTTGATTTTCAATAAAATTAAATTTTCCACAAAATGTGTAGAAACATGCGAGCGATCTAAATACCCGTTGGCTTTACAATTGCAGGTCTCAGCACCTATTGATAGAGGTATCAATCATCGAAATCGGAGCACAATTGCAGGTTTTCGATTTTTAAAGCTCTGAATTTGTGGGCTATAGTTCAGTTGATTTTCAATATAATTAAATTTTCCACAAAATGTGCAGAAATATTCGAGCGATCTAATTACCCGTTAGCATCACAATTACAGGTCTCAACACCTATTGATAGAGGAATCAATCATCGAAATCGGAGCATAATTGCAGATTTTCGATTTTTAAAGCTCTGAATTTGTGGGCTATTGTTCAGTTGATTTTCAATAAAATTAAATTTCCACAAAATGAGTAGAAATATTCGAGCGATCTAAATACCCGTTGGCATCACAATTACAGGTCTCAACACCTATTGATAGAGGAATCAATCATCAAAATCGGAGCATAATTGCAGATTTTCAATTTTTAAAGCTCTGAATTCGTGGGCTATTGTTCAGTTGATTTTCAATAAAATTAAATTTTCCACAAAATGTGTAGAAATATTCGAGCGATCTAAATACCCGTTGGCATCACAATTACAGGTCTCAACACCTATTGATAGAGGAATCAATCATCAAAATCGGAGCATAATTGCAGATTTTCAATTTTTAAAGCTCTGAATTCGTGGGCTATTGTTCAGTTGATTTTCAATAAAATTAAATTTCCACAAAATATGTAGAAATATTCGAGCGATCTAAATACCCGTTGGCATCACAATTACAGGTTTCAACACCTATTGATAGAGGTATCAATCATCGAAATCGGAGCATAATTGCAGATTTTCGATTTTTAAAGCTCTGAATTTGTGGGCTATTGTTCAGTTGATTTTCAATAAAACTAAATTTTCCACAAAATGTGTAGAAATATTCGAGCGATCTAAATACCCGTTGGCATCACAATTACAGGTTTCAACACCTATTGATAGAGGTATCAATCATCGAAATCGGAGCATAATTGCAGATTTTCGATTTTTAAAGCTCTGAATTTGTGGGCTATTGTTCAGTTGATTTTCAAGAAAATTAATTTTCCACAAAATGTGTAGAAACATTCGAGCGATCTAAATACCCGTTGGCTTTACAATTGCAGGTCTCAGCACCTATTGATAGAGGTATCAATCATCGAAATCGGAGCACAATTGCAGGTTTTCGATTTTTAAAGCTCTGAATTTGTGGGCTATAGTTCAGTTGATTTTCAATATAATTAAATTTTCCACAAAATGTGCAGAAATATTCGAGCGATCTAATTACCCGTTAGCATCACAATTACAGATCTCAACACCTATTGATAGAGGAATCAATCATCGAAATCGGAGCATAATTGCAGATTTTCGATTTTTAAAGCTCTGAATTTGTGGGCTATTGTTCAGTTGATTTTCAATAAAATTAAATTTTCCACAAAATGTGTAGAAATATTCGAGCGATCTAAATACCCGTTGGCATCACAATTACAGGTTTCAACACCTATTGATAGAGGTATCAATAATCGAAATCGGAGCATAATTGCAGATTTTCGATTTTTAAAAGCTCTGAATTTGTGGGCTATTGTTCAGTTGATTTTCAATAAAATTAAATTTTCCACAAAATGTTTAGAAATATTCGAGCGATCTAAATACCCGTTGGCATCACAATTACAGGTTTCAACACCTATTGATAGAGGTATCAATCATCGAAATCGGAGCATAATTGCAGATTTTCGATTTTTAAAGCTCTGAATTTGTGGGCTATTGTTCAGTTGATTTTCAATAAAATTAAATTTCCACAAAATGAGTAGAAATATTCGAGCGATCTAAATACCCGTTGCATCACAATTACAGGTCTCAACACCTATTGATAGAGGAATCAATCATCAAAATCGGAGCATAATTGCAGATTTTCAATTTTAAAGCTCTGAATTCGTGGGCTATTGTTCAGTTGATTTTCAATAAAATTAAATTTCCACAAAATATGTAGAAATATTCGAGCGATCTAAATACCCGTTGGCATCACAATTACAGGTTTCAACACCTATTGATAGAGGTATCAATCATCGATCTAAATACCCGTTGGCATCACAATTACAGGTCTCAACACCTATTGATAGAGGAATCAATCATCGAAATCGGAGCATAATTGCAGATTTTCGATTTTTAAAGCTCTGAATTTGTGGGCTATTGTTCAGTTGATTTTCAATAAAAATAAATTTCCACAAAATATGTAGAAATATTCGAGCGATCTAAATACCCGTTGGCATCACAATTACAGGTTTCAACACCTATTGATAGAGGTATCAATCATCGAAATCGGAGCATAATTGCAGATTTTCGATTTTTAAAGCTCTGAATTTGTGGGCTATTGTTCAGTTGATTTTCAATAAAACTAAATTTTCCACAAAATGTGTAGAAATATTCGAGCGATCTAAATACCCGTTGGCATCACAATTACAGGTTTCAACACCTATTGATAGAGGTATCAATCATCGAAATCGGAGCATAATTGCAGATTTTCGATTTTTAAAGCTCTGAATTTGTGGGCTATTGTTCAGTTGATTTTCAATAAAACTAAATTTTCCACAAAATGTGTAGAAATATTCGAGCGATCTAAATACCCGTTGGCATCACAATTACAGGTTTCAACACCTATTGATAGAGGTATCAATCATCGAAATCGGAGCATAATTGCAGATTTTCGATTTTTAAAGCTCTGAATTTGTGGGCTATTGTTCAGTTGATTTTCAAGAAAATTAAATTTTCCACAAAATGTGTAGAAACATGCGAGCGATCTAAATACCCGTTGGCTTTACAATTGCAGGTCTCAGCACCTATTGATAGAGGTATCAATCATCGAAATCGGAGCACAATTGCAGGTTTTCGATTTTTAAAGCTCTGAATTTGTGGGCTATAGTTCAGTTGATCTTCAATATAATTAAATTTTCCACAAAATGTGCAGAAATATTCGAGCGATCTAAATACCCGTTAGCATTACAATTACAGGTCTCAACACCTATTGATAGAGGAATCAATCATCGAAATCGGAGCATAATTGCAGATTTTCGATTTTTAAAGCTCTGAATTTGTGGGCTATTGTTCAGTTGATTTTCAATAAAATTAAATTTCCACAAAATGAGTAGAAATATTCGAGCGATCTAAATACCCGTTGGCATCACAATTACAGGTCTCAACACCTATTGATAGAGGAATCAATCATCAAAATCGGAGCATAATTGCAGATTTTCAATTTTTAAAGCTCTGAATTCGTGGGCTATTGTTCAGTTGATTTTCAATAAAATTAAATTTTCCACAAAATGTGTAGAAATATTCGAGCGATCTAAATACCCGTTGGCATCACAATTACAGGTCTCAACACCTATTGATAGAGGAATCAATCATCAAAATCGGAGCATAATTGCAGATTTTCAATTTTTAAAGCTCTGAATTTGTGGGCTATTGTTCAGTTGATTTTCAATAAAATTAAATTTCCACAAAATATGTAGAAATATTCGAGCGATCTAAATACCCGTTGGCATCACAATTACAGGTTTCAACACCTATTGATAGAGGTATCAATCATCGAAATCGGAGCATAATTGCAGATTTTCGATTTTTAAAGCTCTGAATTTGTGGGCTATTGTTCAGTTGATTTTCAATAAAACTAAATTTTCCACAAAATGTGTAGAAATATTCGAGCGATCTAAATACCCGTTGGCATCACAATTACAGGTTTCAACACCTATTGATAGAGGTATCAATCATCGAAATCGGAGCATAATTGCAGATTTTCGATTTTTAAAGCTCTGAATTTGTGGGCTATTGTTCAGTTGATTTTCAAGAAAATTAAATTTTCCACAAAATGTGTAGAAACATTCGAGCGATCTAAATACCCGTTGGCTTTACAATTGCAGGTCTCAGCACCTATTGATAGAGGTATCAATCATCGAAATCGGAGCACAATTGCAGGTTTTCGATTTTTAAAGCTCTGAATTTGTGGGCTATAGTTCAGTTGATTTTCAATATAATTAAATTTTCCACAAAATGTGCAGAAATATTCGAGCGATCTAATTACCCGTTAGCATCACAATTACAGATCTCAACACCTATTGATAGAGGAATCAATCATCGAAATCGGAGCATAATTGCAGATTTTCGATTTTTAAAGCTCTGAATTTGTGGGCTATTGTTCAGTTGATTTTCAATAAAATTAAATTTTCCACAAAATGTGTAGAAATATTCGAGCGATCTAAATACCCGTTGGCATCACAATTACAGGTTTCAACACCTATTGATAGAGGTATCAATAATCGAAATCGGAGCATAATTGCAGATTTTCGATTTTTAAAGCTCTGAATTTGTGGGCTATTGTTCAGTTGATTTTCAATAAAATTAAATTTCCACAAAATATGTAGAAATATTCGAGCGATCTAAATACCCGTTGGCATCACAATTACAGGTTTCAACACCTATTGATAGAGGTATCAATCATCGAAATCGGAGCATAATTGCAGATTTTCGATTTTTAAAGCTCTGAATTTGTGGGCTATTGTTCAGTTGATTTTCAATAAAATTAAATTTCCACAAAATGTGTAGAAATATTCGAGCGATCTAAATACCCGTTGGCATCACAATTACAGGTCTCAACACCTATTGATAGAGGAATCAATCATCAAAATCGGAGCATAATTGCAGATTTTCGATTTTTAAAGCTCTGAATTTGTGGGCTATTGTTCAGTTGATTTTCAATAAAAATAAATTTCCACAAAATATGTAGAAATATTCGAGCGATCTAAATACCCGTTGGCATCACAATTACAGGTTTCAACACCTATTGATAGAGGTATCAATCATCGAAATCGGAGCATAATTGCAGATTTTCGATTTTTAAAGCTCTGAATTTGTGGGCTATTGTTCAGTTGATTTTCAATAAAACTAAATTTTCCACAAAATGTGTAGAAATATTCGAGCGATCTAAATACCCGTTGGCATCACAATTACAGGTTTCAACACCTATTGATAGAGGTATCAATCATCGAAATCGGA
This sequence comes from Tipula helvola, assembly GCA_963556165.1. Taxonomy (NCBI): domain Eukaryota; kingdom Metazoa; phylum Arthropoda; class Insecta; order Diptera; family Tipulidae; genus Tipula; species Tipula helvola. Next base: position 14,849 of record CAUVYM010000583.1, read on the forward strand.
GCATAATTGCAGATTTTCGATTTTTAAAGCTCTGAATTTGTGGGCTATTGTTCAGTTGATTTTCAATAAAATTAAATTTCCACAAAATGAGTAGAAATATTCGAGCGATCTAAATAACCGTTGGCATCACAATTACAGGTCTCAACACCTATTGATAGAGGAATCAATCATCGAAATCGGAGCATAATTGCAGATTTTCGATTTTTAAAGCTCTGAATTTGTGGGCTATTGTTCAGTTGATTTTCAATAAAATTAAATTTTCCACAAAATGTGTAGAAATATTCGAGCGATCTAAATACCCGTTGGCATCACAATTACAGGTCTCAACACCTATTGATAGAGGAATCAATCATCAAAATCGGAGCATAATTGCAGATTTTCGATTTTTAAAGCTCTGAATTTGTGGGCTATTGTTCAGTTGATTTTCAATAAAATTAAATTTCCACAAAATATGTAGAAATATTCGAGCGATCTAAATACCCGTTGGCATCACAATTACAGGTTTCAACACCTATTGATAGAGGTATCAATCATCGAAATCGGAGCATAATTGCAGATTTTCGATTTTTAAAGCTCTGAATTTGTGGGCTATTGTTCAGTTGATTTTCAATAAAATTAAATTTTCCACAAAATGTGTAGAAATATTCGAGCGATCTAAATACCCGTTGGCATCACAATTACAGGTTTCAACACCTATTGATAGAGGTATCAATCATCGAAATCGGAGCATAATTGCAGATTTTCGATTTTTAAAGCTCTGAATTTGTGGGCTATTGTTCAGTTGATTTTCAATAAAATTAAATTTCCACAAAATGAGTAGAAATATTCGAGCGATCTAAATAACCGTTGGCATCACAATTACAGGTCTCAACACCTATTGATAGAGGAATCAATCATCGAAATCGGAGCATAATTGCAGATTTTCGATTTTTAAAGCTCTGAATTTGTGGGCTATTGTTCAGTTGATTTTCAATAAAACTAAATTTTCCACAAAATGTGTAGAAATATTCGAGCGATCTAAATACCCGTTGGCATCACAATTACAGGTCTCAACACCTATTGATAGAGGTATCAATCATCGAAATCGGAGCATAATTGCAGATTTTCGATTTTGAAAGCTCTGAATTTGTGGGCTATTGTTCAGTTGATTTTCAATAAAATTAAATTTCCACAAAATGAGTAGAAATATTCGAGCGATCTAAATAACCGTTGGCATCACAATTACAGGTCTCAACACCTATTGATAGAGGAATCAATCATCGAAATCGGAGCATAATTGCAGATTTTCGATTTTTAAAGCTCTGAATTTGTGGGCTATTGTTCAGTTGATTTTCAATAAAATTAAATTTTCCACAAAATGTGTAGAAATATTCGAGCGATCTAAATACCCGTTGGCATCACAATTACAGGTTTCAACACCTATTGATAGAGGTATCAATCATCGAAATCGGAGCATAATTGCAGATTTTCGATTTTTAAAGCTCTGAATTTGTGGGCTATTGTTCAGTTGATTTTCAATAAAATTAAATTTTCCACAAAATATGTAGAAATATTCGAGCGATCTAAATACCCGTTGGCATCACAATTACAGGTTTCAACACCTATTGATAGAGGTATCAATCATCGAAATCGGAGCATAATTGCAGATTTTCGATTTTTAAAGCTCTGAATTTGTGGGCTATTGTTCAGTTGATTTTCAATAAAAATAAATTTCCACAAAATATGTAGAAATATTCGAGCGATCTAAATACCCGTTGGCATCACAATTACAGGTTTCAACACCTATTGATAGAGGTATCAATCATCGAAATCGGAGCATAATTGCAGATTTTCGATTTTTAAAGCTCTGAATTTGTGGGCTATTGTTCAGTTGATTTTCAATAAAACTAAATTTTCCACAAAATGTGTAGAAATATTCGAGCGATCTAAATACCCGTTGGCATCACAATTACAGGTTTCAACACCTATTGATAGAGGTATCAATCATCGAAATCGGAGCATAATTGCAGATTTTCGATTTTTAAAGCTCTGAATTTGTGGGCTATTGTTCAGTTGATTTTCAATAAAATTAAATTTCCACAAAATGAGTAGAAATATTCGAGCGATCTAAATAACCGTTGGCATCACAATTACAGGTCTCAACACCTATTGATAGAGGAATCAATCATCAAAATCGGAGCATAATTGCAGATTTTCAATTTTTAAAGCTCTGAATTCGTGGGCTATTGTTCAGTTGATTTTCAATAAAATTAAATTTCCACAAAATATGTAGAAATATTCGAGCGATCTAAATACCCGTTGGCATCACAATTACAGGTTTCAACACCTATTGATAGAGGTATCAATCATCGAAATCGGAGCATAATTGCAGATTTTCGATTTTTAAAGCTCTGAATTTGTGGGCTATTGTTCAGATTGATTTTCAATAAAACTAAATTTTCCCACAAAATGTGTAGAAATATTCGAGCGATCTAAATACCCGTTGGCATCACAATTACAGGTTTCAACACCTATTGATAGAGGTATCAATCATCGAAATCGGAGCATAATTGCAGATTTTCGATTTTTAAAGCTCTGAATTTGTGGGCTATTGTTCAGTTGATTTTCAAGAAAATTAAATTTTCCACAAAATGTGTAGAAACATTCGAGCGATCTAAATACCCGTTGGCTTTACAATTGCAGGTCTCAGCACCTATTGATAGAGGTATCAATCATCGAAATCGGAGCACAATTGCAGGTTTTCGATTTTTAAAGCTCTGAATTTGTGGGCTATAGTTCAGTTGATTTTCAATATAATTAAATTTTCCACAAAATGTGCAGAAATATTCGAGCGATCTAATTACCCGTTAGCATCACAATTACAGATCTCAACACCTATTGATAGAGGAATCAATCATCGAAATCGGAGCATAATTGCAGATTTTCGATTTTTAAAGCTCTGAATTTGTGGGCTATTGTTCAGTTGATTTTCAATAAAATTAAATTTTCCACAAAATGTGTAGAAATATTCGAGCGATCTAAATACCCGTTGGCATCACAATTACAGGTTTCAACACCTATTGATAGAGGTATCAATAATCGAAATCGGAGCATAATTGCAGATTTTCGATTTTAAAAGCTCTGAATTTGTGGGCTATTGTTCAGATTGATTTTCAATAAAATTAAATTTTCCACAAAATGTTTAGAAATATTCGAGCGATCTAAATACCCGTTGGCATCACAATTACAGGTTTCAACACCTATTGATAGAGGTATCAATCATCGAAATCGGAGCATAATTGCAGATTTTCGATTTTTAAAGCTCTGAATTTGTGGGCTATTGTTCAGTTGATTTTCAATAAAATTAAATTTCCACAAAATGAGTAGAAATATTCGAGCGATCTAAATACCCGTTGGCATCACAATTACAGGTCTCAACACCTATTGATAGAGGAATCAATCATCAAAATCGGAGCATAATTGCAGATTTTCAATTTTTAAAGCTCTGAATTCGTGGGCTATTGTTCAGTTGATTTTCAATAAAATTAAATTTCCACAAAATATGTAGAAATATTCGAGCGATCTAAATACCCGTTGGCATCACAATTACAGGTTTCAACACCTATTGATAGAGGTATCAATCATCGAAATCGGAGCATAATTGCAGATTTTCGATTTTTAAAGCTCTGAATTTGTGGGCTATTGTTCAGTTGATTTTCAATAAAATTAAATTTCCACAAAATGTGTAGAAATATTCGAGCGATCTAAATACCCGTTGGCATCACAATTACAGGTCTCAACACCTATTGATAGAGGAATCAATCATCAAAATCGGAGCATAATTGCAGATTTTTTTTTTCGATTTTTAAAGCTCTGAATTTGTGGGCTATTGTTCAGTTGATTTTCAATAAAAATAAATTTCCACAAAATATGTAGAAATATTCGAGCGATCTAAATACCCGTTGGCATCACAATTACAGGTTTCAACACCTATTGATAGAGGTATCAATCATCGAAATCGGAGCATAATTGCAGATTTTTCGATTTTTAAAGCTCTGAATTTGTGGGCTATTGTTCAGTTGATTTTCAATAAAACTAAATTTTCCACAAAATGTGTAGAAATATTCGAGCGATCTAAATACCCGTTGGCATCACAATTACAGGTTTCAACACCTATTGATAGAGGTATCAATCATCGAAATCGGAGCATAATTGCAGATTTTCGATTTTTAAAGCTCTGAATTTGTGGGCTATTGTTCAGTTGATTTTCAAGAAAATTAAATTTTCCACAAAATGTGTAGAAACATTCGAGCGATCTAAATACCCGTTGGCTTTACAATTGCAGGTCTCAGCACCTATTGATAGAGGTATCAATCATCGAAATCGGAGCACAATTGCAGGTTTTCGATTTTTAAAGCTCTGAATTTGTGGGCTATAGTTCAGTTGATTTTCAATATAATTAAATTTTCCACAAAATGTGCAGAAATATTCGAGCGATCTAATTACCCGTTAGCATCACAATTACAGATCTCAACACCTATTGATAGAGGAATCAATCATCGAAATCGGAGCATAATTGCAGATTTTCGATTTTTAAAGCTCTGAATTTGTTGTTCAGTTGATTTTCAATAAAATTAAATTTTCCACAAAATGTGTAGAAATATTCGAGCGATCTAAATACCCGTTGGCATCACAATTACAGGTTTCAACACCTATTGATAGAGGTATCAATCATCGAAATCGGAGCATAATTGCAGATTTTCGATTTTTAAAGCTCTGAATTTGTGGGCTATTGTTCAGTTGATTTTCAAGAAAATTAAATTTTCCACAAAATGTGTAGAAACATGCGAGAGATCTAAATACCCGTTGGCTTTACAATTGCAGGTCTCAGCACCTATTGATAGAGGTATCAATCATCGAAATCGGAGCACAATTGCAGGTTTTCGATTTTTAAAGCTCTGAATTTGTGGGCTATAGTTCAGTTGATTTTCAATATAATTAAATTTTCCACAAAATGTGCAGAAATATTCGAGCGATCTAATTACCCGTTAGCATCACAATTACAGGTCTCAACACCTATTGATAGAGGAATCAATCATCGAAATCGGAGCATAATTGCAGATTTTCGATTTTTAAAGCTCTGAATTTGTGGGCTATTGTTCAGTTGATTTTCAATAAAATTAAATTTCCACAAAATGAGTAGAAATATTCGAGCGATCTAAATACCCGTTGGCATCACAATTACAGGTCTCAACACCTATTGATAGAGGAATCAATCATCAAAATCGGAGCATAATTGCAGATTTTCAATTTTTAAAGCTCTGAATTCGTGGGCTATTGTTCAGTTGATTTTCAATAAAATTAAATTTTCCACAAAATGTGTAGAAATATTCGAGCGATCTAAATACCCGTTGGCATCACAATTACAGGTCTCAACACCTATTGATAGAGGAATCAATCATCAAAATCGGAGCATAATTGCAGATTTTCAATTTTTAAAGCTCTGAATTCGTGGGCTATTGTTCAGTTGATTTTCAATAAAATTAAATTTCCACAAAATATGTAGAAATATTCGAGCGATCTAAATACCCGTTGGCATCACAATTACAGGTTTCAACACCTATTGATAGAGGTATCAATCATCGAAATCGGAGCATAATTGCAGATTTTCGATTTTTAAAGCTCTGAATTTGTGGGCTATTGTTCAGTTGATTTTCAATAAAACTAAATTTTCCACAAAATGTGTAGAAATATTCGAGCGATCTAAATACCCGTTGGCATCACAATTACAGGTTTCAACACCTATTGATAGAGGTATCAATCATCGAAATCGGAGCATAATTGCAGATTTTCGATTTTTAAAGCTCTGAATTTGTGGGCTATTGTTCAGTTGATTTTCAAGAAAATTAAATTTTCCACAAAATGTGTAGAAACATTCGAGCGATCTAAATACCCGTTGGCTTTACAATTGCAGGTCTCAGCACCTATTGATAGAGGTATCAATCATCGAAATCGGAGCACAATTGCAGGTTTTCGATTTTTAAAGCTCTGAATTTGTGGGCTATAGTTCAGTTGATTTTCAATATAATTAAATTTTCCACAAAATGTGCAGAAATATTCGAGCGATCTAATTACCCGTTAGCATCACAATTACAGATCTCAACACCTATTGATAGAGGAATCAATCATCGAAATCGGAGCATAATTGCAGATTTTCGATTTTTAAAGCTCTGAATTTGTGGGCTATTGTTCAGTTGATTTTCAATAAAATTAAATTTTCCACAAAATGTGTAGAAATATTCGAGCGATCCAAATACCCGTTGGCATCACAATTACAGGTTTCAACACCTATTGATAGAGGTATCAATAATCGAAATCGGAGCATAATTGCAGATTTTCGATTTTTAAAGCTCTGAATTTGTGGGCTATTGTTCAGTTGATTTTCAATAAAATTAAATTTTCCACAAAATGTTTAGAAATATTCGAGCGATCTAAATACCCGTTGGCATCACAATTACAGGTTTCAACACCTATTGATAGAGGTATCAATCATCGAAATCGGAGCATAATTGCAGATTTTCGATTTTTAAAGCTCTGAATTTGTGGGCTATTGTTCAGTTGATTTTCAATAAAATTAAATTTCCACAAAATGAGTAGAAATATTCGAGCGATCTAAATACCCGTTGGCATCACAATTACAGGTCTCAACACCTATTGATAGAGGAATCAATCATCGAAATCGGAGCATAATTGCAGATTTTCAATTTTTAAAGCTCTGAATTCGTGGGCTATTGTTCAGTTGATTTTCAATAAAATTAAATTTCCACAAAATATGTAGAAATATTCGAGCGATCTAAATACCCGTTGGCATCACAATTACAGGTTTCAACACCTATTGATAGAGGTATCAATCATCGAAATCGGAGCATAATTGCAGATTTTCGATTTTTAAAGCTCTGAATTTGTGGGCTATTGTTCAGTTGATTTTCAATAAAATTAAATTTCCACAAAATGTGTAGAAATATTCGAGCGATCTAAATACCCGTTGGCATCACAATTACAGGTCTCAACACCTATTGATAGAGGAATCAATCATCAAAATCGGAGCATAATTGCAGATTTTCGATTTTTAAAGCTCTGAATTTGTGGGCTATTGTTCAGTTGATTTTCAATAAAACTAAATTTTCCACAAAATGTGTAGAAATATTCGAGCGATCTAAATACCCGTTGGCATCACAATTACAGGTTTCAACACCTATTGATAGAGGTATCAATCATCGAAATCGGAGCATAATTGCAGATTTTCGATTTTTAAAGCTCTGAATTTGTGGGCTATTGTTCAGTTGATTTTCAATAAAATTAAATTTCCACAAAATGAGTAGAAATATTCGAGCGATCTAAATACCCGTTGGCATCACAATTACAGGTTTCAACACCTATTGATAGAGGTATCAATCATCGAAATCGGAGCATAATTGCAGATTTTCGATTTTTAAAGCTCTGAATTTGTGGGCTATTGTTCAGTTGATTTTCAATAAAATTAAATTTCCACAAAATGTGTAGAAATATTCGAGCGATCTAAATACCCGTTGGCATCACAATTACAGGTCTCAACACCTATTGATAGAGGAATCAATCATCGAAATCGGAGCATAATTGCAGATTTTCAATTTTTAAAGCTCTGAATTCGTGGGCTATTGTTCAGTTGATTTTCAATAAAATTAAATTTCCACAAAATATGTAGAAATATTCGAGCGATCTAAATACCCGTTGGCATCACAATTACAGGTTTCAACACCTATTGATAGAGGTATCAATCATCGAAATCGGAGCATAATTGCAGATTTTCGATTTTTAAAGCTCTGAATTTGTGGGCTATTGTTCAGTTGATTTTCAATAAAATTAAATTTCCACAAAATGAGTAGAAATATTCGAGCGATCTAAATAACCGTTGGCATCACAATTACAGGTCTCAACACCTATTGATAGAGGAATCAATCATCGAAATCGGAGCATAATTGCAGATTTTCGATTTTTAAAGCTCTGAATTTGTGGGCTATTGTTCAGTTGATTTTCAATAAAATTAAATTTTCCACAAAATGTGTAGAAATATTCGAGCGATCTAAATACCCGTTGGCATCACAATTACAGGTTTCAACACCTATTGATAGAGGTATCAATCATCGAAATCGGAGCATAATTGCAGATTTTCGATTTTTAAAGCTCTGAATTTGTGGGCTATTGTTCAGTTGATTTTCAATAAAATTAAATTTTCACAAAATGAGTAGAAATATTTGAGCGATCTAAATAACCGTTGGCATCACAATTACAGGTCTCAACACCTATTGATAGAGGAATCAATCATCGAAATCGGAGCATAATTGCAGATTTTCGATTTTTAAAGCTCTGAATTTGTGGGCTATTGTTCAGTTGATTTTCAATAAAACTAAATTTTCCACAAAATATGTAGAAATATTCGAGCGATCTAAATACCCGTTGGCATCACAATTACAGGTCTCAACACCTATTGATAGAGGTATCAATCATCGAAATCGGAGCATAATTGCAGATTTTCGATTTTTAAAGCTCTGAATTTGTGGGCTATTGTTCAGTTGATTTTCAATAAAATTAAATTTCCACAAAATGAGTAGAAATATTCGAGCGATCTAAATAACCGTTGGCATCACAATTACAGGTCTCAACACCTATTGATAGAGGAATCAATCATCGAAATCGGAGCATAATTGCAGATTTTCGATTTTTAAAGCTCTGAATTTGTGGGCTATTGTTCAGTTGATTTTCAATAAAATTAAATTTTCCACAAAATGTGTAGAAATATTCGAGCGATCTAAATACCCGTTGGCATCACAATTACAGGTTTCAACACCTATTGATAGAGGTATCAATCATCGAAATCGGAGCATAATTGCAGATTTTCGATTTTTAAAGCTCTGAATTTGTGGGCTATTGTTCAGTTGATTTTCAATAAAATTAAATTTTCCACAAAATGTGTAGAAATATTCGAGCGATCTAAATACCCGTTGGCATCACAATTACAGGTTTCAACACCTATTGATAGAGGTATCAATCATCGAAATCGGAGCATAATTGCAGATTTTCGATTTTTAAAGCTCTGAATTTGTGGGCTATTGTTCAGTTGATTTTCAATAAAATTAAATTTTCCACAAAATGTGTAGAAATATTCGAGCGATCTAAATACCCGTTGGCATCACAATTACAGGTTTCAACACCTATTGATAGAGGTATCAATCATCGAAATCGGAGCATAATTGCAGATTTTCGATTTTTAAAGCTCTGAATTTGTGGGCTATTGTTCAGTTGATTTTCAATAAAACTAAATTTTCCACAAAATGTGTAGAAATATTCGAGCGATCTAAATACCCGTTGGCATCACAATTACAGGTCTCAACACCTATTGATAGAGGTATCAATCATCGAAATCGGAGCATAATTGCAGATTTTCGATTTTTAAAGCTCTGAATTTGTGGGCTATTGTTCAGTTGATTTTCAATAAAATTAAATTTTCCACAAAATGTGTAGAAATATTCGAGCGATCTAAATACCCGTTGGCATCACAATTACAGGTTTCAACACCTATTGATAGAGGTATCAATCATCGAAATCGGAGCATAATTGCAGATTTTCGATTTTTAAAGCTCTGAATTTGTGGGCTATTGTTCAGTTGATTTTCAAGAAAATTAAATTTTCCACAAAATGTGTAGAAACATGCGAGCGATCTAAATACCCGTTGGCTTTACAATTGCAGGTCTCAGCACCTATTGATAGAGGTATCAATCATCGAAATCGGAGCACAATTGCAGGTTTTCGATTTTTAAAGCTCTGAATTTGTGGGCTATAGTTCAGTTGATTTTCAATATAATTAAATTTTCCACAAAATGTGCAGAAATATTCGAGCGATCTAAATACCCGTTGGCATCACAATTACAGGTTTCAACACCTATTGATAGAGGTATCAATCATCGAAATCGGAGCATAATTGCAGATTTTCGATTTTTAAAGCTCTGAATTTGTGGGCTATTGTTCAGTTGATTTTCAATAAAATTAAATTTCCACAAAATGAGTAGAAATATTCGAGCGATCTAAATAACCGTTGGCATCACAATTACAGGTCTCAACACCTATTGATAGAGGAATCAATCATCGAAATCGGAGCATAATTGCAGATTTTCGATTTTTAAAGCTCTGAATTTGTGGGCTATTGTTCAGTTGATTTTCAATAAAATTAAATTTTCCACAAAATGTGTAGAAATATTCGAGCGATCTAAATACCCGTTGGCATCACAATTACAGGTCTCAACACCTATTGATAGAGGAATCAATCATCAAAATCGGAGCATAATTGCAGATTTTCGATTTTTAAAGCTCTGAATTTGTGGGCTATTGTTCAGTTGATTTTCAATAAAATTAAATTTCCACAAAATATGTAGAAATATTCGAGCGATCTAAATACCCGTTGGCATCACAATTACAGGTTTCAACACCTATTGATAGAGGTATCAATCATCGAAATCTCGAAATCGGAGCATAATTGCAGATTTTCGATTTTTAAAGCTCTGAATTTGTGGGCTATTGTTCAGTTGATTTTCAATAAAATTAAATTTTCCACAAAATGTGTAGAAATATTCGAGCGATCTAAATACCCGTTGGCATCACAATTACAGGTTTCAACACCTATTGATAGAGGTATCAATCATCGAAATCGGAGCATAATTGCAGATTTTCGATTTTTAAAGCTCTGAATTTGTGGGCTATTGTTCAGTTGATTTTCAATAAAATTAAATTTTCCACAAAATGTGTAGAAATATTCGAGCGATCTAAATACCCGTTGGCATCACAATTACAGGTCTCAACACCTATTGATAGAGGAATCAATCATCAAAATCGGAGCATAATTGCAGATTTTCGATTTTTAAAGCTCTGAATTTGTGGGCTATTGTTCAGTTGATTTTCAATAAAATTAAATTTCCACAAAATGAGTAGAAATATTCGAGCGATCTAAATACCCGTCATCACAATAACAGGTTTCAACACCTATTGATAGAGGTATCAATCATCGAAATCGGAGCATAATTGCAGATTTTCGATTTTTAAAGCTCTGAATTTGTGGGCTATTGTTCAGTTGATTTTCAATAAAATTAAATTTTCCACAAAATATGTAGAAATATTCGAGCAATCTAAATACCCGTTGGCATCACAATTACAGGTTTCAACACCTATTGATAGAGGAATCAATCATCGAAATCGTCGAAATCGGAGCATAATTGCAGATTTTCGATTTTTAAAGCTCTGAATTTGTGGGCTATTGTTCAGTTGATTTTCAATAAAATTAAATTTTCCACAAAATATGTAGAAATATTCGAGCGATCTAAATACCCGTTGGCATCACAATTACAGGTTTCAACACCTATTGATAGAGGTATCAATCATCGAAATCGGAGCATAATTGCAGATTTTCGATTTTTAAAGCTCTGAATTTGTGGGCTATTGTTCAGTTGATTTTCAATAAAATTAAATTTTCCACAAAATGTGTAGAAATATTCGAGCGATCTAAATACCCGTTGGCATCACAATTACAGGTTTCAACACCTATTGATAGAGGTATCAATCATCGAAATCGGAGCATAATTGCAGATTTTCGATTTTTAAAGCTCTGAATTTGTGGGCTATTGTTCAGTTGATTTTCAATAAAATTAAATTTTCCACAAAATGTGTAGAAATATTCGAGCGATCTAAATACCCGTTGGCATCACAATTACAGGTCTCAACACCTATTGATAGAGGAATCAATCATCAAAATCGGAGCATAATTGCAGATTTTCGATTTTTAAAGCTCTGAATTTGTGGGCTATTGTTCAGTTGATTTTCAATAAAATTAAATTTCCACAAAATGAGTAGAAATATTCGAGCGATCTAAATACCCGTCATCACAATAACAGGTTTCAACACCTATTGATAGAGGTATCAATCATCGAAATCGGAGCATAATTGCAGATTTTCGATTTTTAAAGCTCTGAATTTGTGGGCTATTGTTCAGTTGATTTTCAATAAAATTAAATTTTCCACAAAATGAGTAGAAATATTCGAGCGATCTAAATAACCGTTGGCATCACAATTACAGGTCTCAACACCTATTGATAGAGGAATCAATCATCGAAATCGGAGCATAATTGCAGATTTTCGATTTTTAAAGCTCTGAATTTGTGGGCTATTGTTCAGTTGATTTTCAAGAAAATTAAATTTTCCACAAAATATGTAGAAATATTCGAGCAATCTAAATACCCGTTGGCATCACAATTACAGGTTTCAACACCTATTGATAGAGGAATCAATCATCGAAATCGTCGAAATCGGAGCATAATTGCAGATTTTCGATTTTTAAAGCTCTGAATTTGTGGGCTATTGTTCAGTTGATTTTCAATAAAATTAAATTTTCCACAAAATATGTAGAAATATTCGAGCGATCTAAATACCCGTTGGCATCACAATTACAGGTTTCAACACCTATTGATAGAGGTATCAATCATCGAAATCGGAGCATAATTGCAGATTTTCGATTTTTAAAGCTCTGAATTTGTGGGCTATTGTTCAGTTGATTTTCAATAAAATTAAATTTTCCACAAAATGTGTAGAAATATTCGAGCGATCTAAATACCCGTTGGCATCACAATTACAGGTTTCAACACCTATTGATAGAGGTATCAATCATCGAAATCGGAGCATAATTGCAGATTTTCGATTTTTAAAGCTCTGAATTTGTGGGCTATTGTTCAGTTGATTTTCAATAAAATTAAATTTTCCACAAAATGTGTAGAAATATTCGAGCGATCTAAATACCCGTTGGCATCACAATTACAGGTCTCAACACCTATTGATAGAGGAATCAATCATCAAAATCGGAGCATAATTGCAGATTTTCGATTTTTAAAGCTCTGAATTTGTGGGCTATTGTTCAGTTGATTTTCAATAAAATTAAATTTCCACAAAATGAGTAGAAATATTCGAGCGATCTAAATACCCGTCATCACAATAACAGGTTTCAACACCTATTGATAGAGGTATCAATCATCGAAATCGGAGCATAATTGCAGATTTGCGATTTTTAAAGCTCTGAATTCGTGGGCTATTGTTCAGTTGATTTTCAAGAAAATTAAATTTTCCACAAAATGTGTAGAAATATTCGAGCGATCTAAATAACCGTTGGCATCACAATTACAGGTCTCAACACCTATTGATAGAGGAATCAATCATCGAAATCGGAGCATAATTGCAGATTTTCGATTTTTAAAGCTCTGAATTTGTGGGCTATTGTTCAGTTGATTTTCAATAAAATTAAATTTTCCACAAAATGTGTAGAAATATTCGAGCGATCTAAATACCCGTTGGCATCACAATTACAGGTCTCAACACCTATTGATAGAGGAATCAATCATCAAAATCGGAGCATAATTGCAGATTTTCGATTTTTAAAGCTCTGAATTTGTGGGCTATTGTTCAGTTGATTTTCAATAAAATTAAATTTCCACAAAATGAGTAGAAATATTCGAGCGATCTAAATACCCGTCATCACAATAACAGGTTTCAACACCTATTGATAGAGGTATCAATCATCGAAATCGGAGCATAATTGCAGATTTGCGATTTTTAAAGCTCTGAATTCGTGGGCTATTGTTCAGTTGATTTTCAAGAAAATTAAATTTTCCACAAAATGTGTAGAAATATTCGAGCGATCTAAATACCCGTTGGCATCACAATTACAGGTTTCAACACCTATTGATAGAGGTATCAATCATCGAAATCGGAGCATAATTGCAGATTTTCGATTTTTAAAGCTCTGAAATTGTGGGCTATTGTTCAGTTGATTTTCAATAAAATTAAATTTTCCACAAAATATGTAGAAATATTCGAGCGATCTAAATACCCGTTGGCATCACAATTACAGGTTTCAACACCTATTGATAGAGGTATCAATCATCGAAATCGGAGCATAATTGCAGATTTTCGATTTTTAAAGCTCTGAATTTGTGGGCTATTGTTTAGTTGATTTTCAATAAAATTAAATTTTCCACAAAATGTGTAGAAATATTCGAGCGATCTAAATACCCGTTGGCATCACAATTACAGGTTTCAACACCTATTGATAGAGGTATCAATCATCGAAATCGGAGCATAATTGCAGATTTTCGATTTTTAAAGCTCTGAATTTGTGGGCTATTGTTTAGTTGATTTTCAATAAAATTAAATTTTCCACAAAATGTGCAGAAATATTCGAGCGATCTAATTACCCGTTAGCATCACAATTAAAGGTTTCAACACCTATTGGAAGAGGTATCAATCATCGAAATCGGAGCATACATAATTGCAGATTTTCGATTTTTAAAGCTCTGAATTTGTGGGCTATTGTTCAGTTGATTTTCTAGAAAATTAAATTTTCCACAAAATATGTAGAAATATTCGAGCGATCTAAATACCCGTTGGCATCACAATTACAGGTTTCAACACCTATTGATAGAGGTATCAATCATCGAAATCGGAGCATAATTGCAGATTTTCGATTTTTAAAGCTCTGAATTTGTGGGCTATTGTTCAGTTGATTTTCAATAAAATTAAATTTCCACAAAATGAGTAGAAATATTCGAGCGATCTAAATACCCGTTGGCATCACAATTACAGGTTTCAACACCTATTGATAGAGGTATCAATCATCGAAATCGGAGCATAATTGCAGATTTTCGATTTTTAAAGCTCTGAATTTGTGGGCTATTGTTCAGTTGATTTTCAATAAAATTAAATTTCCACAAAATGAGTAGAAATATTCGAGCGATCTAAATACCCGTTGGCATCACAATTACAGGTTTCAACACCTATTGATAGAGGTATCAATCATCGAAATCGGAGCATAATTGCAGATTTTCGATTTTTAAAGCTCTGAATTTGTGGGCTATTGTTCAGTTGATTTTCAATAAAATTAAATTTCCACAAAATGACTAGAAATATTCGAGCGATCTAAATACCCGTCATCACAATAACAGGTTTCAACACCTATTGATAGAGGTATCAATCATCGAAATCGGAGCACAATTGCAGGTTTTCGATTTTTAAAGCTCTGAATTTGTGGGCTATTGTTCAGTTGATTTTCAATAAAATTAAATTTTCCACAAAATGTGTAGAAATATTCGAGCGATCTAAATACCCGTTGGCATCACAATTACAGGTTTCAACACCTATTGATAGAGGTATCAATCATCGAAATCGGAGCATAATTGCAGATTTTCGATTTTTAAAGCTCTGAATTTGTGGGCTATTGTTCAGTTGATTTTCAAGAAAATTAAATTTTCCACAAAATATGTAGAAATATTCGAGCGATCTAAATACCCGTTGGCATCACAATTACAGGTTTCAACACCTATTGATAGAGGTATCAATCATCGAAATCGGAGCATAATTGCAGATTTTCGATTTTTAAAGCTCTGAATTTGTGGGCTATTGTTCAGTTGATTTTCAATAAAATTAAATTTTCCACAAAATGTGTAGAAATATTCGAGCGATCTAAATACCCGTTGGCATCACAATTACAGGTTTCAACACCTATTGATAGAGGTATCAATCATCGAAATCGGAGCATAATTGCAGATTTTCGATTTTTAAAGCTCTGAATTTGTGGGCTATTGTTCAGTTGATTTTCAATAAAATTAAATTTCCACAAAATGAGTAGAAATATTCGAGCGATCTAAATACCCGTCATCACAATAACAGGTTTCAACACCTATTGATAGAGGTATCAATCATCGAAATCGGAGCACAATTGCAGGTTTTCGATTTTTAAAGCTCTGAATTTGTGGGCTATTGTTCAGTTGATTTTCAATAAAATTAAATTTTGAACAAAATGTGTAGAAATATTCGAGCGATCTAAATACCCGTTGGCATCACAATTACAGGTCTCAACACCTATTGATAGAGGTATCAATCATCGAAATCGGAGCATAATTGCAGATTTTCGATTTTTAAAGCTCTGAATTTGTGGGCTATTGTTCAGTTGATTTTCAATAAAATTAAATTTTCCACAAAATATGTAGAAATATTCGAGCAATCTAAATACCCGTTGGCATCACAATTACAGGTTTCAACACCTATTGATAGAGGAATCAATCATCGAAATCGTCGAAATCGGAGCATAATTGCAGATTTTCGATTTTTAAAGCTCTGAATTTGTGGGCTATTGTTCAGTTGATTTTCAATAAAATTAAATTTTCCACAAAATATGTAGAAATATTCGAGCGATCTAAATACCCGTTGGCATCACAATTACAGGTTTCAACACCTATTGATAGAGGTATCAATCATCGAAATCGGAGCATAATTGCAGATTTTCGATTTTTAAAGCTCTGAATTTGTGGGCTATTGTTCAGTTGATTTTCAATAAAATTAAATTTTCCACAAAATGTGTAGAAATATTCGAGCGATCTAAATACCCGTTGGCATCACAATTACAGGTTTCAACACCTATTGATAGAGGTATCAATCATCGAAATCGGAGCATAATTGCAGATTTTCGATTTTTAAAGCTCTGAATTTGTGGGCTATTGTTCAGTTGATTTTCAAGAAAATTAAATTTTCCACAAAATATGTAGAAATATTCGAGCAATCTAAATACCCGTTGGCATCACAATTACAGGTTTCAACACCTATTGATAGAGGAATCAATCATCGAAATCGTCGAAATCGGAGCATAATTGCAGATTTTCGATTTTTAAAGCTCTGAATTTGTGGGCTATTGTTCAGTTGATTTTCAATAAAATTAAATTTTCCACAAAATATGTAGAAATATTCGAGCGATCTAAATACCCGTTGGCATCACAATTACAGGTTTCAACACCTATTGATAGAGGTATCAATCATCGAAATCGGAGCATAATTGCAGATTTTCGATTTTTAAAGCTCTGAATTTGTGGGCTATTGTTCAGTTGATTTTCAATAAAATTAAATTTTCCACAAAATGTGTAGAAATATTCGAGCGATCTAAATACCCGTTGGCATCACAATTACAGGTTTCAACACCCTATTGATAGAGGAGCATAATTGCAGATTTTCGATTTTTAAATCTCTGAATTTGTGGGCTATTGTTCAGTTGATTTTCAATAAAATTAAATTTTCCACAAATGTGTAGAAATATTCGAGCGATCTAAATACTCGTTGGCATCACAATCGGCGGTTTCAACACCTATTGATAGAGGAATCAATCATTGAAATCGGAGTATAATGGCAGATTTTCGATTTTTAAAGCTCTGAACTTGTGGGCTATTGTTCAGTTGACTTCCAATAAAATTAAATTTTCCACAAAATGTGTAGAAATATTCGAGCGATCTAAATACCCGTTGGCATCACAATTACAGGTCTCAACACCTATTGATAGATGTATCAATCATCGAAATCGGAGCATAATTGCAGATTTTCGATTTTTAAAGCTCTGAATTTGTGGGCTATTGTTCAGTTGATTTTCAATAAAATTAAATTTTCCACAAAATCTGTAGAAATATTCGAGAGATCTAAATACCCGTTAGCATCACAATTACAGGTTTCAACACCTATTGAAACAGGTATCAGTCATCGAAATCGGAGCATAATTGCAGATTTTCGATTTTTAAAGCCTGAATTTGTGGGCTATTGTTCAGTTGATTTTCAATAAAATTAAATTTTCCACAAAATCTGTAGAAATATTCGAGAGATCTAAATACCCGTTGGCATCACAATTACAGGTCTCAACACCTATTGATAGAGGTATCAATCATCGAAATCGGAGCATAATTGCAGATTTTCGATTTTTAAAGCTCTGAATTTGTGGGCTATTGTTCAGTTGATTTTCAATAAAATTAAATTTTCCACAAAATGTGTAGAAATATTCGAGCGATCTAAATACCCGTTGGCATCACAATTACAGGTTTCAACACCTATTGAAAGAGGTATCAGTCATCGAAATCGGAGCATAATTGCAGATTTTCGATTTTTAAAGCTCTGAATTTGTGGGCTATTGTTCAGTTGATTTTCAATAAAATTAAATTTTGAACAAAATGTGTAGAAATATTCGAGTGATCTAAATACCCGTTGGCATCACAATTCCAGGTTTCAACAGATATTGATAGAGGTATCAATCATCGAAATCGGAGTATAATTGCAGAGTTTCGATTTTTAAAGCTCTGAATTTGTGGGCTATTGTTCAGTTGATTTTCAATAAAATTAAATTTTCCACAAAATGTGTAGAAATATTCGAGCGATCTAAATACCCGTTGGCATCACAATTACAGGTTTCAACACCTATTGAAAGAGGTATCAGTCATCGAAATCGGAGCATAATTGCAGATTTTCGATTTTTAAAGCTCTGAATTTGTGGGCTATTGTTCAGTTGATTTTCAATAAAATTAAATTTTCCACAAAATGTGTAGAAATATTCGAGCGATCTAAATACCCGTTGGCATTACAATTACAGGTTTCAACACCTATTGATAGAGGTATCAATCATCGAAATCGGAGCATAATTGCAGATTTTCGATTTTTAAAGCTCTGAATTTGTGGGCTATTGTTCAGTTGATTTTCAATAAAATTAAATTTTCCACAAAATCTGTAGAAATATTCGAGTGATCTAAATACCCATTGGCATCACAATTACAGGTTTCAACACCTATTGAAAGAGGTATCAGTCATCGAAATCGGAGCATAATTGCAGATTTCCAATTTTTAAAGCTCTGAATTTGTGGGCTATTGTTCAGTTGATTTTCAATAAAATTAAATTTTCCAGGAAATGTGTAGAAATATTCGAGCGATCTAAATACTCGTTGGCATCACAATTACATGTCTCAACACCTATTGATAGAGGTATCAATCATCGAAATCGGAGTATAATTGCAGAGTTTCGATTTTTAAAGCTCTGAATTTGTGGGCTATTGTTCAGTTGATTTTCAAGAAAATTAAATTTTCCACAAAATGTGTAGAAATATTCGAGCGATCTAAATACCCGTTGGCATCACAATTACAGGTCTCAACACCTATTGATAGAGGTATCAATCATCGAAATCGGAGCATAATTGCAGATTTTCGATTTTTAAAGCTCTGAATTTGTGGGCTATTGTTCAGTTGATTTTCAATAAAATTAAATTTTCCACAAAATCTGTAGAAATATTCGAGTGATCTAAATACCCGTTGGCATCACAATTCCAGGTATCAACACCTATTGATAGAGGTATCAATCATCGAAATCGGAGCATAATTGCAGATTTTCAATTTTTAAAGCACTGAATTTGTGGGTTATTGTTCAGTTGATTTTCAATAAAATTAAATTTTCCACAAAATGTGTAGAAACATAAGAGCGATCTAAATACCCGTTGGCATCACAATTACAGGTATCAACACCTATTGATAGAGGTATCAATCATCGAAATCGGAGCATAATTGCAGATTTTCGATTTTTAAAGCTCTGAATTTGTGGGCTATTGTTCAGTTGATTTTCAATAAAATTAAATTTTCCACAACATGTGTAGAAATATCCGAGCGATCTAAATACCCGTTGGCATCACAATTACAGGTATCAACACCTATTGATAGAGGTATCAATCATCGAAATCGGAGCATAATTGCAGAGTTTCGATTTTTAAAGCTCTGAATTTGTGGGCTATTGTTCAGTTGATTTTCAATAAAATTAAATTTTCCACAAAATCTGTAGAAATATTCGAGTGATCTCACTACCCGTTGGCATCACAATTCCAGGTATCAACACCTATTGATAGAGGTATCAATCATCGAAATCGGAGCATAATTGCAGATTTTCAATTTTTAAAGCTCTAAATTTGTGGGTTATTGTTCAGTTGATTTTCAATAAAATTAAATTTTCCACAAAATGTGTAGAAATATTCGAGCGATCTAAATACCCGTTGGCATCACAATTACAGGTATCAACACCTATTGATAGAGGTATCAATCATCGAAATCGGAGCATAATTGCAGATTTTCAATTTTTAAAGCTCTGAATTTGTGGGCTATTGTTCAGTTGATTTTCAATAAAATTAAATTTTCCACAAAATGTGTAGAAATATTCGAGCGATCTAAATAGCCGTTGGCATCACAATTACAGGTCTCAACACCTATTGATAGTGGTATAGAAATCGGAGCATAATTGCAGATTTTCAATTTTTAAAGCTCTGAATTTGTGGGCTATTGTTCAGTTGATTTTCAATAAAATTAAATTTTCCACAAAATCTGTAGAAATATTCGAGTGATCTCACTACCCGTTGGCATCACAATTCCAGGTATCAACACCTATTGATAGAGGTATCAATCATCGAAATCGGAGCATAATTGCAGATTTTCAATTTTTAAAGCTCTGAATTTGTGGGCTATTGTTCAGTTGATTTTCAATAAAATTAAATTTTCCACAAAATGTGTAGAAATATTCGAGCGATCTAAATACCCGTTGGCATCACAATTACAGGTCTCAACACCTATTGATAGTGGTATAGAAATCGGAGCATAATTGCAGATTTTCAATTTTTAAAGCTCTGAATTTGTGGGCTATTGTTCAGTTGATTTTCAATAAAATTAAATTTTCCACAAAATGTGTAGAAATATTCGAGCGATCTTGTAACATGACTGAAGGTCATGGGTATGAGAATTCAGCCAGTTAACAGAATTTAATCATTAGATGTTTAGCGCGGTCATTGATTGTCGGCTAGAACTCAGCGGTTTGGGGTAGGTGATTGCTAAACATCTAAATGATCCTTGATAGACCGCAGGAGGGTAGGGAAAATTATTACAAAAGGAAAAAAAACCGGTTGATAAACTAAAGACCACCAACTGTAAACAATTCACCATAAATGTTGACCATACTTACCTTGATCTCATCCCGACATACGTGCAATTATCAATGCATCTTCAACACGATTCACTAATCACTAAACAAAACACTATCCAAAACGCGAACATGAACAAAGCGAATAATACACCCAAAAGTCGAGAGAAAAAAAAAATAATAATAATAAGTAAAATCTATAAAACTGAATTTTTCTCCATTTTTACAAAAACAATTTTATTGTAACCAAGAAAAGTATGCAAGAAAACCTAGAATACTACCCTTCACCGATAAGGAAGAAAAAAAAAAATAATAATAATAATAATAATATGAAATAAAAATAAATTTAACTAATTTAATTTATATAATAAAAAAAATAAAAATGTGAAAATAGGATATATATATTAAAAAAAAATAAACTTAACTAATTTTTCCCTTCGCGCGTTGCGGATCCGATGCGTGGAGACGATGTGACCACCATGGTGTTGACTTAACCGGGATTTTTATGAATTTTTATTATTTGTGATGTTATGAATGAATTACGTGTAAATGTTATCGTAGGTTAGGGTTGTATTATTATATTATTGTTCGTTATGTTTATAAATTTGAATTAAAAAAAAAAATAACACGAAATGTCTTTATCACTAAACTGTTTTATTTTCTATGTTTTAATTATTACTAGTTTTCCTATTTTATAGAATATTTATCTTAAAAACTATGATTATCCAAAAAAAACAAAATTGAAATTTTATTATTCACTTTTGGCTCTAATATATGGCTCGGCCATTTTTACACAATATGTCCGCTTAAAATTATGGCCAAACGTTAATCACTTATCATATAATTAGAATTTATTGTTGTGCAATATATGAATTTTATTAAGTTCTATACTTATTATTATTCTTAATCTTATTATTATGTTTATTTATTAATATTATACTATAATTCAACTTATTATTATCATAGTTATTTGATTAAATATTTTAGTACCACTCAATGTATTTAATATTAGCACTACGGTCGTTAAATATAAGTATTTTTTTTAAATCAACACTACTGTTTTTATTATTATTAAAATTTTAAAAACTATTTATTTATTTATGTTATTCTATACTTTACTTAGTTTTTTTTTTTTTTTTTTTTTAGTTACATATTTAAATATTTTCGGACCACTTATCATTTACGATTTTTTTAATTCATCTTTACGTGACCATCATTTATACTTTACTGTCCGCTTTTTTTTCGTTTTTTTTTTTTTTCATATCCGGCCTCTTCATCAATCTCCATCCCCACCATTCCCATAATTTCCCAATAATTTGTTTTCTATTTTAATTCTATTGTTACCATAAGTGTAATATTAAAATACAGGGAACAAGTAGAATATATTGGAGGTGACCAAATTTAAAACAGAGAAGAATTCAGTGATAACGTGTATGGAACGCGATAATTTCGTTACAATCTAAATACCCGTTGGCATCACAATTACAGGTCTCAACACCTATTGATAGAGGTATCAATCATCGAAATCGGAGCATAATTGCAGATTTTCGATTTTTAAAGCTCTGAATTTGTGGGCTATTGTTCAGTTGATTTTCAATAAAATTAAATTTTCCACAACATGTGTAGAAATATCCGAGCGATCTAAATACCTGTTGGCATCACAATTACAGGTATCAACACCTATTGATAGAGGTATCAATCATCGAAATCGGAGCATAATTGCAGAGTTTCGATTTTTAAAGCTCTGAATTTGTGGGCTATTGTTCAGTTGATTTTCAATAAAATTAAATTTTCCACAAAATGTGTAGAAATATTCGAGCGATCTAAATACCCGTTGGCATCACAATTACAGGTTTCAACACTTATTGATAGAAGTATCAATCATCGAAATCGGCGCATATTTGAGATTTTCGGTTTTTAAAGCCTGAATTTGTGGGCTATTGTTCAGTTGATTTTCAATAAAATTAAATTTTCCACAAAATGTGTAGAAATATTTGAGCGATCTAAATACCCGTTGGCATCACAATTACAGGTTTCAACACCTATTGATAGAGGTATCAATCATCGAAATCGGAGCATAATTGCAGATTTTCGATTTTTAAAGCTCTGAATTTGTGGGCTATTGTTCAGTTGATTTCCAAGAAAATTAAATTTTCCACAAAATGTGTAGAAATATTCGAGCGATTTAAATACCCATTGGCATCACAAATACAGGTTTCAACACCTATTGATAGAGGTATCAATAATCGAAATCGGAGCATAATTGCAGAGTTTCGATTTTTAAAGCTCTGAATTTGTGGGCTATTGTTCAGTTGATTTTCAATAAAATTAAATTTTCCACAACATGTGTAGAAATATCCGAGCGATCTAAATACCCGTTGGCATCACAATTACAGGTCTCAACACCTATTGATAGTGGTATCAATCATCGAAATCGGAGTATAATTGCAGAGTTTCGATTTTTAAAGCTCTGAATTTGTGGGCTATTGTTCAGTTGATTTTCAATAAAATTAAATTTTCCAGAAAATGTGTAGAAATATTCGAGCGATCTAAATACCCGTTGGCATCACAATTCCAGGTATCAACACCTATTGATAGAGGTATCAATCATCGAAATCGGAGCATAATTGCAGAGTTTCGATTTTTAAAGCTCTGAATTTGTGGGCTATTGTTCAGTTGATTTTCAATAAAATTAAATTTTCCACAACATGTGTAGAAATATCCGAGCGATCTAAATACCCGTTGGCATCACAATTCCAGGTATCAACACCTATTGATAGAGGTATCAATCATCGAAATCGGAGCATAATTGCAGAGTTTCGATTTTTAAAGCTCTGAATTTGTGGGCTATTGTTCAGTTGATTTTCAATAAAATTAAATTTTCCACAACATGTGTAGAAATATCCGAGCGATCTAAATGCCTGTTGGCATCACAATTACAGGTATCAACACCTATTGATAGAGGTATCAATCATCGAAATCGGAGCATAATTGCAGAGTTTCGATTTTTAAAGCTCTGAATTTGTGGGCTATTGTTCAGTTGATTTTCAATAAAATTAAATTTTCCACAAAATCTGTAGAAATATTCGAGTGATCTAAATACCCGTTGGCATCACAATTCCAGGTATCAACACCTATTGATAGAGGTATCAATCATCGAAATCGGAGCATAATTGCAGAGTTTCGATTTTTAAAGCTCTGAATTTGTGGGCTATTGTTCAGTTGATTTTCAATAAAATTAAATTTTCCACAACATGTGTAGAAATATCC
Organism: Tipula helvola; assembly: GCA_963556165.1. Taxonomy (NCBI): domain Eukaryota; kingdom Metazoa; phylum Arthropoda; class Insecta; order Diptera; family Tipulidae; genus Tipula; species Tipula helvola. The sequence goes on from CAUVYM010000583.1 coordinate 38,973, forward strand.
GAGCGATCTAAATACCCGTTGGCATCACAATTCCAGGTATCAACACCTATTGATAGAGGTATCAATCATCGAAATCGGAGCATAATTGCAGAGTTTCGATTTTTAAAGCTCTGAATTTGTGGGCTATTGTTCAGTTGATTTTCAATAAAATTAAATTTTCCACAACATGTGTAGAAATATCCGAGCGATCTAAATGCCTGTTGGCATCACAATTACAGGTATCAACACCTATTGATAGAGGTATCAATCATCGAAATCGGAGCATAATTGCAGAGTTTCGATTTTTAAAGCTCTGAATTTGTGGGCTATTGTTCAGTTGATTTTCAATAAAATTAAATTTTCCACAAAATCTGTAGAAATATTCGAGTGATCTAAATACCCGTTGGCATCACAATTCCAGGTATCAACACCTATTGATAGAGGTATCAATCATCGAAATCGGAGCATAATTGCAGAGTTTCGATTTTTAAAGCTCTGAATTTGTGGGCTATTGTTCAGTTGATTTTCAATAAAATTAAATTTTCCACAACATGTGTAGAAATATCCGAGCGATCTAAATACCTGTTGGCATCACAATTACAGGTATCAACACCTATTGATAGAGGTATCAATCATCGAAATCGGAGCATAATTGCAGAGTTTCGATTTTTAAAGCTCTGAATTTGTGGGCTATTGTTCAGTTGATTTTCAATAAAATTAAATTTTCCACAACATGTGTAGAAATATCCGAGCGATCTAAATACCCGTTGGCATCACAATTACAGGTCTCAACACCTATTGATAGTGGTATCAATCATCGAAATCGGAGTATAATTGCAGAGTTTCGATTTTTAAAGCTCTGAATTTGTGGGCTATTGTTCAGTTGATTTTCAATAAAATTAAATTTTCCACAAAATGTGTAGAAATATTCGAGCGATCTAAATACCCGTTGGCATCACAATTACAGGTATCAACACCTATTGATAGAGGTATCAATCATCGAAATCGGAGCATAATTGCAGATTTTCGATTTTTAAAGCTCTGAATTTGTGGGCTATTGTTCAGTTGATTTTCAATAAAATTAAATTTTCCACAACATGTGTAGAAATATCCGAGCGATCTAAATACCTGTTGGCATCACAATTACAGGTATCAACACCTATTGATAGAGGTATCAATCATCGAAATCGGAGCATAATTGCAGAGTTTCGATTTTTAAAGCTCTGAATTTGTGGGCTATTGTTCAGTTGATTTTCAATAAAATTAAATTTTCCACAACATGTGTAGAAATATCCGAGCGATCTAAATACCCGTTGGCATCACAATTACAGGTCTCAACACCTATTGATAGTGGTATCAATCATCGAAATCGGAGTATAATTGCAGAGTTTCGATTTTTAAAGCTCTGAATTTGTGGGCTATTGTTCAGTTGATTTTCAATAAAATTAAATTTTCCACAAAATGTGTAGAAATATTCGAGCGATCTAAATAGCCGTTGGCATCACAATTACAGGTCTCAACACCTATTGATAGTGGTATAGAAATCGGAGCATAATTGCAGATTTTCAATTTTTAAAGCTCTGAATTTGTGGGCTATTGTTCAGTTGATTTTCAATAAAATTAAATTTTCCAGAAAATGTGTAGAAATATTCGAGCGATCTAAATACCCGTTGGCATCACAATTACAGGTTTTAACACCTATTGA
>CAUVYM010000584.1:0-2500 GCA_963556165.1 Tipula helvola
ATGTAGTTCTTTATCATTTTATCTATCCAGAACAGGTACTGGCTTACGATGGGGGTGTATAGTTCTTTATTTATACACGTTCTTAGAACATGCTGTCTCGACCTATGCGGAACCTCAACTTCACGCTTCTTTGTAAAATACTTCTAGGAGGCCTAGCGGCCCGAAAAGTATTGAGCTTTATTCGTTATCGTCTCATCTATTCAGAACATGTACCGTTTTGCCCATACGGGCTGTACTTTCTGATTTATAGACATTTTCGCACATCGCTTCTCGCTAAGTCTTCTCCATAGCAGTATACTATGGTAGACAATCAAAAATCGACGTTTGAATTTTTTTATGCAATTTTTGCTTTTCCAATCGATTTGTAAGGCCATTCTATGGATATGTACCAAGTTTCAACTAAATCGGACATGTAATGTCGATTTTAGCATTCTTCATGGTGTATCCTTAGGCGACTGTCAATCAACTTCAATAATTTATTACATCCGATGCGGTAACTGTATGACCTTGAGACTTCGTCATGTAGTTCTTTATCATTTTATCTATCCAGAACAGGTACTGGCTTACGATGGGGGTGTATAGTTCTTTATTTATACACGTTCTTAGAACATGCTGTCTCGACCTATGCGGAACCTCAACTTCACGCTTCTTTGTAAAATACTTCTAGGAGGCCTAGCGGCCCGAAAAGTATTGAGCTTTATTCGTTATCGTCTCATCTATTCAGAACATGTACCGTTTTGCCCATACGGGCTGTACTTTCTGATTTATAGACATTTTCGCACATCGCTTCTCGCTAAGTCTTCTCCATAGCAGTATACTATGGTAGACAATCAAAAATCGACGTTTGAATTTTTTTATGCAATTTTTGCTTTTCCAATCGATTTGTAAGGCCATTCTATGGATATGTACCAAGTTTCAACTAAATCGGACATGTATCGGACATTTTAGATTTTTTCAATATTCCTTCCCCCTTAATATACTTACAGACCCACTGGATCACGAAATCAGAAAAAAAAATTTGGTAAAATAAAAATGACAATTTATTCTATCGTTACCCTTTGTAAGGCCATTCTATGGATATGTACCAAGTTTCAACTAAATCGGACATGTAATGTCGATTTTAGCATTCTTCATGGTGTATCCTTAGGCGACTGTCAATCAACTTCAATAATTTAATCAACTTTAATGATCCTTCCTATAAATGTTTTATTATTAACATCTTGTTTTGCGACCAATCTTATTCTTCTTTCTACTACTTAGTTCATCTTGTTTTAATATTATTTTTATATATTATATATAACGAATCTTCGATAGGAGGATGAGTCTAAAGGGATCGCAATATGACGGCTGCTCTACCCTTCACAGCGCCTCCACCAAAATTGTTTTATTATTACACAAATATTGTTTAATACAATATTGTAAATATAATAAAATATTTACATATCAAAAATTATTAAATAATAATTTATTTAGCGAATATTAGTGACCCTCAACCATATGTGGTCCAAGCAGAGTATTATATACTATTAGCATGGACCTTAATGTGCGTTCAAAATGTTGATGATCATGTGTCCTGCAGTTCACATAACTTCACGCAGTTTGCTGTAACTTTTATAACGTTAATAATTATAAAACGGATTTTAAAAACTACATCATAAATTATTATATAAATGACTTGCGTCTTTTACCGATTTATTATTACACAAATATTGTTTAATACAATATTGTAAATATAATAAAATATTTACATATCAAAAATTATTAAATAATAATTTATTTAGCGAATATTAGTGACCCTCAACCATATGTGGTCCAAGCAGAGTATTATATACTATTAGCATGGACCTTAATGTGCGTTCAAAATGTTGATGATCATGTGTCCTGCAGTTCACATAACTTCACGCAGTTTGCTGTAACTTTTATAACGTTAATAATTATAAAACGGATTTTAAAAACTACATCATAAATTATTATATAAATGACTTGCGTCTTTTACCGATTTATTATTACACAAATATTGTTTAATACAATATTGTAAATATAATAAAATATTTACATATCAAAAATTATTAAATAATAATTTATTTAGCGAATATTAGTGACCCTCAACCATATGTGGTCCAAGCAGAGTATTATATACTATTAGCATGGACCTTAATGTGCGTTCAAAATGTTGATGATCATGTGTCCTGCAGTTCACATAACTTCACGCAGTTTGCTGTAACTTTTATAACGTTAATAATTATAAAACGGATTTTAAAAACTACATCATAAATTATTATATAAATGACTTGCGTCTTTTACCGATTTATTATTACACAAATATTGTTTAATACAATATTGTAAATATAATAAAATATTTACATATCAAAAATTATTAAATAATAATTTATTTAGCGAATATTAGTGACCCTCAACCATATGTGGTCCAAGCAGAGTATTATATACTATTAGCATGGACCTTAATGTGCGTTCAAAATGTTGATGATCATGTGTCCTG
>CAUVYM010000584.1:7500-32383 GCA_963556165.1 Tipula helvola
ATAGCTCATGTGTTAATAAATCTAATACAAAATTATTTTTATCATAAAAAATAAAATTTTTTTTTTTTTTATAATCCAAATTTTTGTTCTCGCTTTGTGATTTTCATGTTAAAGTAAAGAGCACAACATAAAAAATGAAACCATTGAATTTTTTTTTTTTTTTGAAAAATTCAAAATTCATTATTTATTTATCGATTTGCTTATAATTAACCACATGAATTTATTAAATGTGTTAATAAATCTATAAAATTTTTTTGTTACAAAATGCTTCAATAGCTCATGTGTTAGAGCGATGCGATATGAAGTTAAAGGTCTCGAGTTCGATTCCCGATATCGCCTTTTTTTTTTTCAATTTAATGTAATTATTTTTTTTTTTTATCAGATTAAAGCTACGAAATAGCACATTTCAATAACACATTTCACTGATGGCTTTTATTTATATAACAAGAATGTTCAACATTTTCTTAAGCTATAAATTTCCATTTTATAAACAATTAAAAAACATACTTCAATAGCTCATGTGTTAATAAATCTAATACAAAATTATTTTTATCATAAAAAATAAAATTTTTTTTTTTTTTATAATCCAAATTTTTGTTCTCGCTTTGTGATTTTCATGTTAAAGTAAAGAGCACAACATAAAAAATGAAACCATTGAATTTTTTTTTTTTTTTGAAAAATTCAAAATTCATTATTTATTTATCGATTTGCTTATAATTAACCACATGAATTTATTAAATGTGTTAATAAATCTATAAAATTTTTTTGTTACAAAATGCTTCAATAGCTCATGTGTTAGAGCGATGCGATATGAAGTTAAAGGTCTCGAGTTCGATTCCCGATATCGCCTTTTTTTTTTTCAATTTAATGTAATTATTTTTTTTTTTTATCAGATTAAAGCTACGAAATAGCCTATTTCAGGTCATTATAGTAATCACTATTCATTAATTGAATCATTTTTGTTTATAAAGTTTGCAACTTTCATGCATTTTTTGTTTAAATCAATTTTTATGTTAAAAGGACCATTTGAGCTGCCTGGAATAACACATTTCACTGATGGCTTTTATTTATATAACAAGAATGTTCAACATTTTCTTAAGCTATAAATTTCCATTTTATAAACAATTAACAAACATACTTCAATAGCTCATGTGTTAGAGCGATGCGCTATGAAGTTAAAGGGCTCGAGTTCGATTCACGATATCGTCTGTTTTTTCTTTGATTTTCTAATAAAACAGTGTCAGATTTTGTTGAAAAAGCTGTCAAAATTATGAAACTTGGCTATTAGTGAAGACAAATTTTTGACAGAGTTTAAGAGAAACAATTTTATTCCATCAAATTTATAATGTTTTTAACAAGATAGAACACAGTTTAAGAGAAACAATTTTATTCAATCAAATTTATAATTATTTATTAATTCTTCTCGATTTTTTAAATTTTTCAAAAATTTTCTCGCCTGCCATACCCTGGCCATGTACTTTTTCATATCCCTTTTACTGATTTTTGTTGGATGTTTGCAAAACAGAGCCAATAGAAATTGTTTTGTTGTTATTCGCTTTAATTCACGCTTTGGACAGAAATTGTCGTATTTTAGTACGATGTATTCGAGAGCCACTTTGCCATCATTCTTCATTAGATGTAGTAAATATTTTGATGTGCCCACTTTTAAATTGTTTCTTTTCTTAGTCTTCACCAATCTGCCCCTTTCGTCCCTTTCTCGGCCTTTCATTCTATGTTTTCCCATTGTATATTTTGTATGTATTAAAATTTATTAAAAATTGTATTAAAATTTGTTAAAATTGTATTAAAAATGTTTAAAATTTATTTTTAAAATAAAAATTTTAGACCCAACTTGGTCGCGGTTTGTCGTCTACTAAACTACGGCTGTCATATTAAGATTGCGATATTAAAAAACGTACTAAAATTGTGGCGATATTAAAAAACGTACTAAAATAATTGTGGCGAAATTGTGGCGATATTAAAAAACGTACTAAAATAATCGTAATAAATTTGTCTTCTATTATAGAAGGCTATTAGTGAAGACAAATTTTTGACGCAGTTTAAGAGAAACAACATCGATGTGCTTCAATAGCGCATGTGTTAAAGCGATGCGCTGTGAAGTTAAAGGTCTCGAGTTCGATTCACGATATAGTAATAAATTTTAACTAAAATACGACGATTTCTGTCCAAAGCGTGAATTAAAGCAAGTAACAACAAAACAATTTCTCTTTACTCTGTTTACTAAACATCCAAAAAGAATTAGTTCAAGGGATATGAAAAAGTACTCGAGACATTTAAGCGTATCGCTCTAACACATGAGCTATTGAAGTATGTTTTTTAATTGTTTATAAAATGGAAATTTATAGCTTAAGAAAATGTTGAACATTCTTGTTATATAAATAAAAGCCATCAGTGAAATGTGTTATTCCAGGCAGCTCAAATGGTCCTTTTAACATAAAAATTCATTTAAACAAAAAATGCATGAAAGTTGCAAACTTTATAAACAAAAATGATTCAATTAATGAATTGTGATTACTATAATGACCTGAAATAGGCTATTTCGTAGCTTTAATCTGATAAAAAAAACAATAATTACATTAAATTGAAAAAAAAAAAGGCGATATCGGGAATCGAACCCGAGACCTTTAACTTCATATCGCATCGCTCTAACACATGAGCTATTGAAGTATTTTGTAAAAAAAAATTTTGTAGATTTATTAACACATTTAATAAATTCATGTGGTTAATTATAAGCAAATCGATAAATAAATAATGAATTTTGAATTTTTCAAAAAAAAAAAAATCCTCAACGATACTACAATGGCTTTTTTACAAAGCGAGAACAAAAAGGGGTTGAAAATCTAATTAAAAGAACAAATGATTTATATAATAATTTTTAATTTTTTTTAAGTAGTATCAGAAATATTAGTACATAAAACGTATTACATAAGTTCTAATTCTATAAACTTACTACATCATTATGTAGATTTTCAGTTCTATTCAATAATAACTGTAAAAAGTCTGTATCTTCATCTTCATAAACTCTTTTTTTTTCTATAATTCGTAATGATGATATCACTGGGTCAGAAGATATTAATAGTATTGAAAATAAATCTTTGTTTTGATTTATCCTTGAATTTTTTCTAGTATTTAATAACCGAAAATTTCGATAGTCCTTATTTCGAGATTCCTGCGCTTCCTCAGACAACTCTCCTAATGGAAAGATGTGATACCGAATAATAGAAGATCCATGTCGAAGAACTTTATGCACAGTTGATGACATCGTTCTCCAGGATCCATAATTGTTGATATATATATCTGCGGTGTCACTCGTGTATTTATGAAATTTATCGGGATCAATTTCTCTTGTGGAAGATAATGCATTTAATATTACTTTAAACCTCCTAATCAGCTCATAATCAACTTTAGTTATTTTTGCTGTCAGTTCTGCATCCGCAAAAAATCTTCTGGCGGTGTTTCCATCATTAGTATTTCCAAATCCCTGCTTAGGTGTGTCAATATTCATGCCAGTTTCCCTTTTAAATTCTGTCTGAATTCGTGCCTTCTCTTCAGACCGTTTAATATTATTTTCAATATTGCCTCTAATATTTCCTTTAAATGATAAGTCATAGGCAATTTTCAAAACGTGCTCCATGAATCTTATTCTTGCATGCAAAGGAGAAATTCCAAACTCCAAATTTTCTTCAATTTCCATTAATGCTCTTTCAGGATCGTTTAACTCTGATTGTTTTGCGTTGCATACCGTACAAGAAGAAGATGAAACGGTGTCAGTAATTGTTTGCACTGTTTTTCCATCAACCATTGTTAAACTAAGTTTGTGGAAAATACTAATGGTTTTATCACCTGTTGATAAGAGAGTCGGTACCAAATTGTTGATTTCCTCTTTAATAGAATTAATAGTTGCAATTGTTGCTTCTTTTGTTTCCTTCTTATATTCAAATTTGATTGGTCTACAAAATCGTGTTGATGAAGATCGCGGATTTTTCCAAATGTATTCCTCTTGAAAACTTCGTAAAGATGTTGATGGCTCTCCTTCTTTAAACAATTGCTGAATTTGTAATCGAAGTGGAACCAATGATACCATAAAAAGATTAGCGTCTGATTTATCGTCTGCAATTGGTTGCTTGTATACACATTGACCAGATGATCCATCACATCCCCATTTGGAATATAAAATAAGTTCGGTTGATTCAAAATTGCTTGCTTCCAATTTCGTAGACATAATTATTCGCTTTGCTGTGTGATCTAAGATATCCTGAAGTTTCACTGACGCTGACACCTCTGTTATTTGCAAATTAAGAGGTATGCCTTCTTGCTTTGTTTTGGATAGTTCTTCATAGGAAGGAAGTACGCTTACGTTTTTCTCTTGAAGGCGTTTCCGAAGTAGCATATATTTATTAACTGTTAGGCCCAAATCAAGAAATAAAGCAAGGGCTTCTTCATTTGAAAAATTGTTTACTTCAGTTGGCGTTGGAATACTTTTCACTATTCTGTTGATTCTTTTTGGACTGGCATCAGCAATTTTCTTAACAATTTTTGCATGTTCTTTAAATTTTTCTTTATTATATAAATGCACGAGAACTTTTGATGCTTCGTCGACTTCAGTAGCATCACTTTTTTCGACCACTTTTCTTCTTTTGGATCGTTCACTTAAATCCGAAAATGGTTTAGAAGGTCTACCCATTGAAGTTTGAATCACTTGAATTTCTACATCCTCACTTTCACTTTCAAATTCACTGGTATTAGCCGCATTTATTAAATCAAAGTCATTTGTCAACCATTGTTTATTTTTATATAAAAAGTTTATCTTTGAATGTGAAGAATTCTTCCATCTTTTTAAATATTGTAAATAAAACTTTGAAACATTATCGGACAATATATTATAATTATAATTTCGATGTTTATTTAATTCATACCGCGTCACGAGAACATTTAATAAATGATTTTTATCAGAATTTTCAAATAATATTTCACAAACGTTCAAATATTTCACAGATACAGCCATTTTTCACTTTCGAACTCAGTTTTTAAAATGAAACAGATTAGAAAATATTCGCATTTATATAGGCAAGATCTATTAAATACAATATAACCCATTAGAAGCAGGTAAATTATAAGATTTTGGGTACATAGTACCATAAACCCTAAGACCATAAATTTACTTATTAGGAACAATGCAACAGGTAAAATATTGTAACTTATTTTTATGGCCTTTTACGGATCTAAATTTATTACCTGCAGAAAGATAATATAATGATCTTTCATTTGCCCTTAGTCCCATGATGGAGAAACATGGAGAAAAAAAGGTAAGCTTACCTAAACACAGAAAATAGTTAAAAAATGGGTTTTTTTTTACACCTTAATAAAATAAATTACATTCGTAAAAATGAAAAAAGTTGACTTTGCTTAATTTCACAATAGACCCACCTTTAAAAAAAATCACCTTTTATATATATCCCTTATTGCAGTCCTTTGGTGTTCAGGTAATTTAGTTCCATGTAAATTAAATGAAAAAAAAAAAAAAAATATTTTCAAAAATGAGTCATCTTTAGGGTGCCATATAACATTTAAATAAAAAACAATAAAATTTTTTCAACTTTTGCTGAATGCATTAGTCATTATTCTAACTAAAAATGACAAAAAAAATTAATTTTGAAACAAAAAAAAAATACAAAATCAGTACTTTTGGCCACTTTTTCAGCAAAATCTAACACTGTGGGGCGCGCCTTCGTCACATAGCGACTGACATATCTATAGAATGGCCTTACAAATCGATTGGAAAAGCAGCTTCCACAGTGGCGCGCCGCGCGCACAGTGTCAGATTTTGTTGAAAAAGCGGTCAAAATTATGAAACTTGGCTATTAGTGAAGATACATTTTTGAAATTTTGAGGATTTATTCGTTATCGTCTCATCTATTCAGAACATGTACCGTTTTGCCCATACGGGCTGTACTTTCTGATTTATAGACATTTTCGCACATCGCTTCTCGCTAAGTCTTCTCCATAGCAGTATACTATGGTAGACAATCAAAAATCGACGTTTGAATTTTTTTATGCAATTTTTGCTTTTCCAATCGATTTGTAAGGCCATTCTATGGATATGTACCAAGTTTCAACTAAATCGGACATGTAATGTCGATTTTAGCATTCTTCATGGTGTATCCTTAGGCGACTGTCAATCAACTTCAATAATTTATTACATCCGATGCGGTAACTGTATGACCTTGAGACTTCGTCATGTAGTTCTTTATCATTTTATCTATCCAGAACAGGTACTGGCTTACGATGGGGGTGTATAGTTCTTTATTTATACACGTTCTTAGAACATGCTGTCTCGACCTATGCGGAACCTCAACTTCACGCTTCTTTGTAAAATACTTCTAGGAGGCCTAGCGGCCCGAAAAGTATTGAGCTTTATTCGTTATCGTCTCATCTATTCAGAACATGTACCGTTTTGCCCATACGGGCTGTACTTTCTGATTTATAGACATTTTCGCACATCGCTTCTCGCTAAGTCTTCTCCATAGCAGTATACTATGGTAGACAATCAAAAATCGACGTTTGAATTTTTTTATGCAATTTTTGCTTTTCCAATCGATTTGTAAGGCCATTCTATGGATATGTACCAAGTTTCAACTAAATCGGACATGTAATGTCGATTTTAGCATTCTTCATGGTGTATCCTTAGGCGACTGTCAATCAACTTCAATAATTTATTACATCCGATGCGGTAACTGTATGACCTTGAGACTTCGTCATGTAGTTCTTTATCATTTTATCTATCCAGAACAGGTACTGGCTTACGATGGGGGTGTATAGTTCTTTATTTATACACGTTCTTAGAACATGTTGTCTCGACCTATGCGGAACCTCAACTTCACGCTTCTTTGTAAAATACTTCTAGGAGGCCTAGCGGCCCGAAAAGTATTGAGCTTTATTCGTTATCGTCTCATCTATTCAGAACATGTACCGTTTTGCCCATACGGGCTGTACTTTCTGATTTATAGACATTTTCGCACATCGCTTCTCGCTAAGTCTTCTCCATAGCAGTATACTATGGTAGACAATCAAAAATCGACGTTTGAATTTTTTTATGCAATTTTTGCTTTTCCAATCGATTTGTAAGGCCATTCTATGGATATGTACCAAGTTTCAACTAAATCGGACATGTAATGTCGATTTTAGCATTCTTCATGGTGTATCCTTAGGCGACTGTCAATCAACTTCAATAATTTATTACATCCGATGCGGTAACTGTATGACCTTGAGACTTCGTCATGTAGTTCTTTATCATTTTATCTATCCAGAACAGGTACTGGCTTACGATGGGGGTGTATAGTTCTTTATTTATACACGTTCTTAGAACATGCTGTCTCGACCTATGCGGAACCTCAACTTCACGCTTCTTTGTAAAATACTTCTAGGAGGCCTAGCGGCCCGAAAAGTATTGAGCTTTATTCGTTATCGTCTCATCTATTCAGAACATGTACCGTTTTGCCCATACGGGCTGTACTTTCTGATTTATAGACATTTTCGCACATCGCTTCTCGCTAAGTCTTCTCCATAGCAGTATACTATGGTAGACAATCAAAAATCGACGTTTGAATTTTTTTATGCAATTTTTGCTTTTCCAATCGATTTGTAAGGCCATTCTATGGATATGTACCAAGTTTCAACTAAATCGGACATGTAATGTCGATTTTAGCATTCTTCATGGTGTATCCTTAGGCGACTGTCAATCAACTTCAATAATTTATTACATCCGATGCGGTAACTGTATGACCTTGAGACTTCGTCATGTAGTTCTTTATCATTTTATCTATCCAGAACAGGTACTGGCTTACGATGGGGGTGTATAGTTCTTTATTTATACACGTTCTTAGAACATGCTGTCTCGACCTATGCGGAACCTCAACTTCACGCTTCTTTGTAAAATACTTCTAGGAGGCCTAGCGGCCCGAAAAGTATTGAGCTTTATTCGTTATCGTCTCATCTATTCAGAACATGTACCGTTTTGCCCATACGGGCTGTACTTTCTGATTTATAGACATTTTCGCACATCGCTTCTCGCTAAGTCTTCTCCATAGCAGTATACTATGGTAGACAATCAAAAATCGACGTTTGAATTTTTTTATGCAATTTTTGCTTTTCCAATCGATTTGTAAGGCCATTCTATGGATATGTACCAAGTTTCAACTAAATCGGACATGTAATGTCGATTTTAGCATTCTTCATGGTGTATCCTTAGGCGACTGTCAATCAACTTCAATAATTTATTACATCCGATGCGGTAACTGTATGACCTTGAGACTTCGTCATGTAGTTCTTTATCATTTTATCTATCCAGAACAGGTACTGGCTTACGATGGGGGTGTATAGTTCTTTATTTATACACGTTCTTAGAACATGTTGTCTCGACCTATGCGGAACCTCAACTTCACGCTTCTTTGTAAAATACTTCTAGGAGGCCTAGCGGCCCGAAAAGTATTGAGCTTTATTCGTTATCGTCTCATCTATTCAGAACATGTACCGTTTTGCCCATACGGGCTGTACTTTCTGATTTATAGACATTTTCGCACATCGCTTCTCGCTAAGTCTTCTCCATAGCAGTATACTATGGTAGACAATCAAAAATCGACGTTTGAATTTTTTTATGCAATTTTTGCTTTTCCAATCGATTTGTAAGGCCATTCTATGGATATGTACCAAGTTTCAACTAAATCGGACATGTAATGTCGATTTTAGCATTCTTCATGGTGTATCCTTAGGCGACTGTCAATCAACTTCAATAATTTATTACATCCGATGCGGTAACTGTATGACCTTGAGACTTCGTCATGTAGTTCTTTATCATTTTATCTATCCAGAACAGGTACTGGCTTACGATGGGGGTGTATAGTTCTTTATTTATACACGTTCTTAGAACATGCTGTCTCGACCTATGCGGAACCTCAACTTCACGCTTCTTTGTAAAATACTTCTAGGAGGCCTAGCGGCCCGAAAAGTATTGAGCTTTATTCGTTATCGTCTCATCTATTCAGAACATGTACCGTTTTGCCCATACGGGCTGTACTTTCTGATTTATAGACATTTTCGCACATCGCTTCTCGCTAAGTCTTCTCCATAGCAGTATACTATGGTAGACAATCAAAAATCGACGTTTGAATTTTTTTATGCAATTTTTGCTTTTCCAATCGATTTGTAAGGCCATTCTATGGATATGTACCAAGTTTCAACTAAATCGGACATGTAATGTCGATTTTAGCATTCTTCATGGTGTATCCTTAGGCGACTGTCAATCAACTTCAATAATTTATTACATCCGATGCGGTAACTGTATGACCTTGAGACTTCGTCATGTAGTTCTTTATCATTTTATCTATCCAGAACAGGTACTGGCTTACGATGGGGGTGTATAGTTCTTTATTTATACACGTTCTTAGAACATGCTGTCTCGACCTATGCGGAACCTCAACTTCACGCTTCTTTGTAAAATACTTCTAGGAGGCCTAGCGGCCCGAAAAGTATTGAGCTTTATTCGTTATCGTCTCATCTATTCAGAACATGTACCGTTTTGCCCATACGGGCTGTACTTTCTGATTTATAGACATTTTCGCACATCGCTTCTCGCTAAGTCTTCTCCATAGCAGTATACTATGGTAGACAATCAAAAATCGACGTTTGAATTTTTTTATGCAATTTTTGCTTTTCCAATCGATTTGTAAGGCCATTCTATGGATATGTACCAAGTTTCAACTAAATCGGACATGTAATGTCGATTTTAGCATTCTTCATGGTGTATCCTTAGGCGACTGTCAATCAACTTCAATAATTTATTACATCCGATGCGGTAACTGTATGACCTTGAGACTTCGTCATGTAGTTCTTTATCATTTTATCTATCCAGAACAGGTACTGGCTTACGATGGGGGTGTATAGTTCTTTATTTATACACGTTCTTAGAACATGTTGTCTCGACCTATGCGGAACCTCAACTTCACGCTTCTTTGTAAAATACTTCTAGGAGGCCTAGCGGCCCGAAAAGTATTGAGCTTTATTCGTTATCGTCTCATCTATTCAGAACATGTACCGTTTTGCCCATACGGGCTGTACTTTCTGATTTATAGACATTTTCGCACATCGCTTCTCGCTAAGTCTTCTCCATAGCAGTATACTATGGTAGACAATCAAAAATCGACGTTTGAATTTTTTTATGCAATTTTTGCTTTTCCAATCGATTTGTAAGGCCATTCTATGGATATGTACCAAGTTTCAACTAAATCGGACATGTAATGTCGATTTTAGCATTCTTCATGGTGTATCCTTAGGCGACTGTCAATCAACTTCAATAATTTATTACATCCGATGCGGTAACTGTATGACCTTGAGACTTCGTCATGTAGTTCTTTATCATTTTATCTATCCAGAACAGGTACTGGCTTACGATGGGGGTGTATAGTTCTTTATTTATACACGTTCTTAGAACATGCTGTCTCGACCTATGCGGAACCTCAACTTCACGCTTCTTTGTAAAATACTTCTAGGAGGCCTAGCGGCCCGAAAAGTATTGAGCTTTATTCGTTATCGTCTCATCTATTCAGAACATGTACCGTTTTGCCCATACGGGCTGTACTTTCTGATTTATAGACATTTTCGCACATCGCTTCTCGCTAAGTCTTCTCCATAGCAGTATACTATGGTAGACAATCAAAAATCGACGTTTGAATTTTTTTATGCAATTTTTGCTTTTCCAATCGATTTGTAAGGCCATTCTATGGATATGTACCAAGTTTCAACTAAATCGGACATGTAATGTCGATTTTAGCATTCTTCATGGTGTATCCTTAGGCGACTGTCAATCAACTTCAATAATTTATTACATCCGATGCGGTAACTGTATGACCTTGAGACTTCGTCATGTAGTTCTTTATCATTTTATCTATCCAGAACAGGTACTGGCTTACGATGGGGGTGTATAGTTCTTTATTTATACACGTTCTTAGAACATGTTGTCTCGACCTATGCGGAACCTCAACTTCACGCTTCTTTGTAAAATACTTCTAGGAGGCCTAGCGGCCCGAAAAGTATTGAGCTTTATTCGTTATCGTCTCATCTATTCAGAACATGTACCGTTTTGCCCATACGGGCTGTACTTTCTGATTTATAGACATTTTCGCACATCGCTTCTCGCTAAGTCTTCTCCATAGCAGTATACTATGGTAGACAATCAAAAATCGACGTTTGAATTTTTTTATGCAATTTTTGCTTTTCCAATCGATTTGTAAGGCCATTCTATGGATATGTACCAAGTTTCAACTAAATCGGACATGTAATGTCGATTTTAGCATTCTTCATGGTGTATCCTTAGGCGACTGTCAATCAACTTCAATAATTTATTACATCCGATGCGGTAACTGTATGACCTTGAGACTTCGTCATGTAGTTCTTTATCATTTTATCTATCCAGAACAGGTACTGGCTTACGATGGGGGTGTATAGTTCTTTATTTATACACGTTCTTAGAACATGCTGTCTCGACCTATGCGGAACCTCAACTTCACGCTTCTTTGTAAAATACTTCTAGGAGGCCTAGCGGCCCGAAAAGTATTGAGCTTTATTCGTTATCGTCTCATCTATTCAGAACATGTACCGTTTTGCCCATACGGGCTGTACTTTCTGATTTATAGACATTTTCGCACATCGCTTCTCGCTAAGTCTTCTCCATAGCAGTATACTATGGTAGACAATCAAAAATCGACGTTTGAATTTTTTTATGCAATTTTTGCTTTTCCAATCGATTTGTAAGGCCATTCTATGGATATGTACCAAGTTTCAACTAAATCGGACATGTAATGTCGATTTTAGCATTCTTCATGGTGTATCCTTAGGCGACTGTCAATCAACTTCAATAATTTATTACATCCGATGCGGTAACTGTATGACCTTGAGACTTCGTCATGTAGTTCTTTATCATTTTATCTATCCAGAACAGGTACTGGCTTACGATGGGGGTGTATAGTTCTTTATTTATACACGTTCTTAGAACATGCTGTCTCGACCTATGCGGAACCTCAACTTCACGCTTCTTTGTAAAATACTTCTAGGAGGCCTAGCGGCCCGAAAAGTATTGAGCTTTATTCGTTATCGTCTCATCTATTCAGAACATGTACCGTTTTGCCCATACGGGCTGTACTTTCTGATTTATAGACATTTTCGCACATCGCTTCTCGCTAAGTCTTCTCCATAGCAGTATACTATGGTAGACAATCAAAAATCGACGTTTGAATTTTTTTATGCAATTTTTGCTTTTCCAATCGATTTGTAAGGCCATTCTATGGATATGTACCAAGTTTCAACTAAATCGGACATGTAATGTCGATTTTAGCATTCTTCATGGTGTATCCTTAGGCGACTGTCAATCAACTTCAATAATTTATTACATCCGATGCGGTAACTGTATGACCTTGAGACTTCGTCATGTAGTTCTTTATCATTTTATCTATCCAGAACAGGTACTGGCTTACGATGGGGGTGTATAGTTCTTTATTTATACACGTTCTTAGAACATGCTGTCTCGACCTATGCGGAACCTCAACTTCACGCTTCTTTGTAAAATACTTCTAGGAGGCCTAGCGGCCCGAAAAGTATTGAGCTTTATTCGTTATCGTCTCATCTATTCAGAACATGTACCGTTTTGCCCATACGGGCTGTACTTTCTGATTTATAGACATTTTCGCACATCGCTTCTCGCTAAGTCTTCTCCATAGCAGTATACTATGGTAGACAATCAAAAATCGACGTTTGAATTTTTTTATGCAATTTTTGCTTTTCCAATCGATTTGTAAGGCCATTCTATGGATATGTACCAAGTTTCAACTAAATCGGACATGTAATGTCGATTTTAGCATTCTTCATGGTGTATCCTTAGGCGACTGTCAATCAACTTCAATAATTTATTACATCCGATGCGGTAACTGTATGACCTTGAGACTTCGTCATGTAGTTCTTTATCATTTTATCTATCCAGAACAGGTACTGGCTTACGATGGGGGTGTATAGTTCTTTATTTATACACGTTCTTAGAACATGCTGTCTCGACCTATGCGGAACCTCAACTTCACGCTTCTTTGTAAAATACTTCTAGGAGGCCTAGCGGCCCGAAAAGTATTGAGCTTTATTCGTTATCGTCTCATCTATTCAGAACATGTACCGTTTTGCCCATACGGGCTGTACTTTCTGATTTATAGACATTTTCGCACATCGCTTCTCGCTAAGTCTTCTCCATAGCAGTATACTATGGTAGACAATCAAAAATCGACGTTTGAATTTTTTTATGCAATTTTTGCTTTTCCAATCGATTTGTAAGGCCATTCTATGGATATGTACCAAGTTTCAACTAAATCGGACATGTAATGTCGATTTTAGCATTCTTCATGGTGTATCCTTAGGCGACTGTCAATCAACTTCAATAATTTATTACATCCGATGCGGTAACTGTATGACCTTGAGACTTCGTCATGTAGTTCTTTATCATTTAATATCTATCCAGAACAGGTTACTGGCTTACGATGGGGGTGTATAGTTCTTTATTTATACACGTTCTTATAACATGCTGTCTCGACCTATGCGGAAACCTCAACTCACGCTTCTTTGTAAAATACTTCTAGGAGGCCTAGCGGCCCGAAAAGTATTGAGCTTTATTCGTTATCGTCTCATCTATTCAGAACATGTACCGTTTTGCCCATACGGGCTGTACTTTCTGATTTATAGACATTTTCGCACATCGCTTCTCGCTAAGTCTTCTCCAATAGCAGTATACTATGGTAGACAATCAAAAATCGACGTTTGAATTTTTTTATGCAATTTTTGCTTTTCCAATCGATTTGTAAGGCCATTTATGGATATGTACCAAGTTTCAACTAAATCGGACATGTAATGTCGATTTTAGCATTCTTCATGGTGTATCCTTAGGCGACTGTCAATCAACTTCAATAATTTATTACATCCGATGCGGTAACTGTATGACCTTGAGACTTCGTCATGTAGTTCTTTATCATTTTATCTATCCAGAACAGGTACTGGCTTACGATGGGGGTGTATAGTTCTTTATTTATACACGTTCTTAGAACATGCTGTCTCGACCTATGCGGAACCTCAACTTCACGCTTCTTTGTAAAATACTTCTAGGAGGCCTAGCGGCCCGAAAAGTATTGAGCTTTATTCGTTATCGTCTCATCTATTCAGAACATGTACCGTTTTGCCCATACGGGCTGTACTTTCTGATTTATAGACATTTTCGCACATCGCTTCTCGCTAAGTCTTCTCATAGCAGTATACTATGGTAGACAATCAAAAATCGACGTTTGAATTTTTTTATGCAATTTTTGCTTTTCCAATCGATTTGTAAGGCCATTCTATGGATATGTACCAAGTTTCAACTAAATCGGACATGTAATGTCGATTTAGCATTCTTCATGGTGTATCCTTAGGCGACTGTCAATCAACTTCAATAATTTATTACATCCGATGCGGTAACTGTATGACCTTGAGACTTCGTCATGTAGTTCTTTATCATTTTATCTATCCAGAACAGGTACTGGCTTACGATGGGGGTGGTATAGTTCTTTATTTATACACGTTCTTAGAACATGCTGTCTCGACCTATGCGGAACCTCAACTTCACGCTTCTTTGTAAAATACTTCTAGGAGGCCTAGCGGCCCGAAAAGTATTGAGCTTTATTCGTTATCGTCTCATCTATTCAGAACATGTACCGTTTTGCCCATACGGGCTGTACTTTCTGATTTATAGACATTTTCGCACATCGCTTTCTCGCTAAGTCTTCTCCCATAGCAGTATACTATGGTAGACAATCAAAAATCGACGTTGAATTTTTTTATGCAATTTTTGCTTTTCCAATCGATTTGTAAGGCCATTCTATGGATATGTACCAAGTTTCAACTAATCGGACTGTAATGTCGATTTTAGCATTCTTCATGGTGTATCCTTAGGCGACTGTCAATCAACTTCAATAATTTATTACATCCGATGCGGTAACTGTATGACCTTGAGACTTCGTCATGTAGTTCTTTATCATTTTTATCTATCCAGAACAGGTACTGGCTTACGATGGGGGTGTATAGTTCTTTATTTATACACGTTCTTAGAACATGCTGTCTCGACCTATGCGAACCTCAACTTCACGCTTCTTTGTAAAATACTTCTAGGAGGCCTAGCGGCCCGAAAAGTATTGAGCTTTATTCGTTATCGTCTCATCTATTCAGAACATGTACCGTTTTGCCCATACGGGCTGTACTTTCTGATTTATAGACATTTTCGCACATCGCTTCTCGCTAAGTCTTCTCATAGCAGTATACTATGGTAGACAATCAAAAATCGACGTTTGAATTTTTTTATGCAATTTTTGCTTTTCCAATCGATTTGTAAGGCCATTCTATGGATAATGTACCAAGTTTCAACTAAATCGGACATGTAATGTCGATTTTAGCATTCTTCATGGTGTATCCTTAGGCGACTGTCAATCAACTTCAATAATTTATTACATCCGATGCGGTAACTGTATGACCTTGAGACTTCGTCATGTAGTTCTTTATCATTTTATCTATCCAGAACAGGTACTGGCTTACGATGGGGGGTGTATAGTTCTTTATTTATACACGTTCTTAGAACATGCTGTCTCGACCTATGCGGAACCTCAACTTCACGCTTCTTTGTAAAATACTTCTAGGAGCCTAGCGGCCCGAAAAGTATTGAGCTTTATTCGTTATCGTCTCATCTATTCAGAACATGTACCGTTTTGCCCATACGGGCTGTACTTTCTGATTTATAGACATTTTCGCACATCGCTTCTCGCTAAGTCTTCTCCATAGCAGTATACTATGGTAGACAATCAAAAATCGACGTTTGAATTTTTTTATGCAATTTTTGCTTTTTCCAATCGATTTGTAAGGCCATTCTATGGATATGTACCAAGTTTCAACTAAATCGGACATGTAATGTCGATTTTAGCATTCTTCATGGTGTATCCTTAGGCGACTGTCAATCAACTTCAATAATTTATTACATCCGATGCGGTAACTGTATGACCTTGAGACTTCGTCATGTAGTTCTTTATCATTTTATCTATCCAGAACAGGTACTGGCTTACGATGGGGGTGTATAGTTCTTTATTATACACGTTCTTAGAACATGCTGTCTCGACCTATGCGGAACCTCAACTTCACGCTTCTTTGTAAATACTTCTAGGAGGCCTAGCGGCCCGAAAAGTATTGAGCTTTATTCGTTATCGTCTCATCTATTCAGAACTTGTACCGTTTTGCCCCATACGGGCTGTACTTTCTGATTTATAGACATTTTCGCACATCGCTTCTCGCTAAGTCTTCTCCATAGCAGTATACTATGGTAGACAATCAAAAATCGACGTTTGAATTTTTTATGCAATTTTTGCTTTTCCAATCGATTTGTAAGGCCATTCTATGGATATGTACCAAGTTTCAACTAAATCGGACATGTAATGTCGATTTTAGCATTCTTCATGTGTATCCTTAGGCGACTGTCAATCAACTTCATAATTTATTACATCCGATGCGGTAACTGTATGACCTTGAGACTTCGTCATGTAGTTCTTTATCATTTTATCTATCCAGAACAGGTACTGGCTTACGATGGGGGTGTATAGTTCTTTATTTATACACGTTCTTAGAACATGCTGTCTCGACCTATGCGGAACCTCAACTTCACGCTTCTTTGTAAAATACTTCTAGGAGGCCTAGCGGCCCGCAAAAGTATTGAGCTTTATTCGTTATCGTCTCATCTATTCAGAACATGTACCGTTTGCCATACGGGCTGTACTTTCTGATTTATAGACATTTTCGCACATCGCTTCTCGCTAAGTCTTCTCCATAGCAGTATACTATGGTAGACAATCAAAAATCGACGTTTGAATTTTTTTATGCAATTTTTGCTTTTCCAATCGATTTGTAAGGCCATTTCTATGGATATGTACCAAGTTTCAACTAAATCGGACATGTAATGTCGATTTTAGCATTCTTCATGGTGTATCCTTAGGCGACTGTCAATCAACTTCAATAATTTATTACATCCGATGCGGTAACTGTATGACCTTGAGACTTCGTCATGTAGTTCTTTATCATTTTATCTATCCAGAACAGGTACTGGCTTACGATGGGGGTGTATAGTTCTTTATTTTATACACGTTCTTAGAACATGCTGTCTCGACCTATGCGGAACCTCAACTTCACGCTTCTTTGTAAAATACTTCTAGGAGGCCTAGCGGCCCGAAAAGTATTGAGCTTTATTCGTTATCGTCTCATCTATTCAGAACATGTACCGTTTTGCCCATACGGGCTGTACTTTCTGATTTATAGACATTTTCGCACATCGCTTCTCGCTAAGTCCTTCTCCATAGCAGTATACTATGGTAGACAATCAAAAATCGACGTTTGAATTTTTTTATGCAATTTTTGCTTTTCCAATCGATTTGTAAGGCCATTCTATGGATATGTACCAAGTTTCAACTAAATCGGACATGTAATGTCGATTTTAGCATTCTTCATGGTGTATCCTTAGGCGACTGTCAATCAACTTCAATAATTTATTACATCCGATGCGGTAACTGTATGACCTGAGACTTCGTCATGTAGTTCTTTATCATTTTATCTATCAGAACAGGTACTGGCTTACGATGGGGGTGTATAGTTCTTTATTTATACACGTTCTTAGAACATGCTGTCTCGACCTATGCGGAACCTCAACTTCACGCTTCTTTGTAAAATACTTCTAGGAGGCCTAGCGGCCCGAAAAGTATTGAGCTTTATTCGTTATCGTCTCATCTATTCAGAACATGTACCGTTTTGCCCATACGGGCTGTACTTTCTGATTTATAGACATTTTCGCACATCGCTTCTCGCTAAGTCTTCTCATAGCAGTATACTATGGTAGACAATCAAAATCGACGTTTGATTTTTTTATGCAATTTTTGCTTTTCCAATCGATTTGTAAGGCCATTCTATGGATATGTACCAAGTTTCAACTAAATCGGACATGTAATGTCGATTTAGCATTCTTCATGGTGTATCCTTAGGCGACTGTCAATCAACTTCAATAATTTATTACATCCGATGCGGTAACTGTATGACCTTGAGACTTCGTCATGTAGTTCTTTATCATTTTATCTATCCAGAACAGGTACTGGCTTACGATGGGGGTGTATAGTTCTTTATTTATACACGTTCTTAGAACATGCTGTCTCGACCTATGCGGAACCTCAACTTCACGCTTCTTTGTAAAATACTTCTAGGAGGCCTAGCGGCCCGAAAAGTATTGAGCTTTATTCGTTATCGTCTCATCTATTCAGAACATGTACCGTTTTGCCCATACGGGCTGTACTTTCTGATTTATAGACATTTTCGCACATCGCTTCTCGCTAAGTCTTCTCCATAGCAGTATACTATGGTAGACAATCAAAAATCGACGTTTGAATTTTTTTATGCAATTTTTGCTTTTCCAATCGATTTGTAAGGCCATTCTATGGATATGTACCAAGTTTCAACTAAATCGGACATGTAATGTCGATTTTAGCATTCTTCATGGTGTATCCTTAGGCGACTGTCAATCAACTTCAATAATTTATTACATCCGATGCGGTAACTGTATGACCTTGAGACTTCGTCATGTAGTTCTTTATCATTTTATCTATCCAGAACAGGTACTGGCTTACGATGGGGGTGTATAGTTCTTTATTTATACACGTTCTTAGAACATGCTGTCTCGACCTATGCGGAACCTCAACTTCACGCTTCTTTGTAAAATACTTCTAGGAGGCCTAGCGGCCCGAAAAGTATTGAGCTTTATTCGTTATCGTCTCATCTATTCAGAACATGTACCGTTATGCCCATACGGGCTGTACTTTCTGATTTATAGGACATTTTCGCACATCGCTTCTCGCTAAGTCTTCTCCATAGCAGTATACTATGGTAGACAATCAAAAATCGACGTTTGAATTTTTTTATGCAATTTTTGCTTTTCCAATCGATTTGTAAGGCCATTCTATGGATATGTACCAAGTTTCAACTAAATCGGACATGTAATGTCGATTTTAGCATTCTTCATGGTGTATCCTTAGGCGACTGTCAATCAACTTCAATAATTTATTACATCCGATGCGGTAACTGTATGACCTTGAGACTTCGTCATGTAGTTCTTTATCATTTTATCTATCCAGAACAGGTACTGGCTTACGATGGGGGTGTATAGTTCTTTATTTATACACGTTCTTAGAACATGCTGTCTCGACCTATGCGGAACCTCAACTTCACGCTTCTTTGTAAAATACTTCTAGGAGGCCTAGCGGCCCGAAAAGTATTGAGCTTTATTCGTTATCGTCTCATCTATTCAGAACATGTACCGTTTTGCCCATACGGGCTGTACTTTCTGATTTATAGACATTTTCGCACATCGCTTCTCGCTAAGTCTTCTCCATAGCAGTATACTATGGTAGACAATCAAAAATCGACGTTTGAATTTTTTTATGCAATTTTTGCTTTTCCAATCGATTTGTAAGGCCATTCTATGGATATGTACCAAGTTTCAACTAATCGGACATGTAATGTCGATTTTAGCATTCTTCATGGTGTATCCTTAGGCGACTGTCAATCAACTTCAATAATTTATTACATCCGATGCGGTAACTGTATGACCTTGAGACTTCGTCATGTAGTTCTTTATCATTTTATCTATCCAGAACAGGTACTGGCTTACGATGGGGGTGTATAGTTCTTTATTTATACACGTTCTAGAACATGCTGTCTCGACCTATGCGGAACCTCAACTTCACGCTTCTTTGTAAAATACTTCTAGGAGGCCTAGCGGCCCGAAAAGTATTGAGCTTTATTCGTTATCGTCTCATCTATTCAGAACATGTACCGTTTTGCCCATACGGGCTGTACTTTCTGATTTATAGACATTTTCGCACATCGCTTCTCGCTAAGTCTTCTCCATAGCAGTATACTATGGTAGACAATCAAAAATCGACGTTTGAATTTTTTTATGCAATTTTGCTTTTCCAATCGATTTGTAAGGCCATTCTATGGATATGTACCAAGTTTCAACTAAATCGGACATGTAATGTCGATTTTAGCATTCTTCATGGTGTATCCTTAGGCGACTGTCAATCAACTTCAATAATTTATTACATCCGATGCGGTAACTGTATGACCTTGAGACTTCGTCATGTAGTTCTTTATCATTTTATCTATCCAGAACAGGTTACTGGCTTACGATGGGGGTGTATAGTTCTTTATTTATACACGTTCTTAGAACATGTTGTCTCGACCTATGCGGAACTCCAACTTCACGCTTCTTTGTAAAATACTTCTAGGAGGCCTAGCGGCCCGAAAAGTATTGAGCTTTATTCGTTATCGTCTCATCTATTCAGAACATGTACCGTTTTGCCCATACGGCTGTACTTTCTGATTTATAGACATTTTCGCACATCGCTTCTCGCTAAGTCTTCTCCATAGCAGTTATACTATGGTAGACAATCAAAAATCGACGTTTGAATTTTTTTATGCAATTTTTGCTTTTCCAATCGATTTGTAAGGCCATTCTATGGATATGTACCAAGTTTCAACTAAATCGGACATGTAATGTCGATTTTAGCATTCTTCATGGTGTATCCTTAGGCGACTGTCAATCAACTTCAATAATTATTACTCCGATGCGGTAACTGTATGACCTTGAGACTTCGTCATGTAGTTCTTTATCATTTATCTATCCAGAACAGGTACTGGCTTACGATGGGGGTGTATAGTTCTTTATTTATACACGTTCTTAGAACATGCTGTCTCGACCTATGCGGAACCTCAACTTCACGCTTCTTTGTAAAATACTTCTAGGAGGCCTAGCGGCCCGAAAAGTATTGAGCTTTATTCGTTATCGTCTCATCTATTCAGAACATGTACCGTTTTGCCCATACGGGCTGTACTTCTGATTTATAGACATTTTCGCACATCGCTTCTCGCTAAGTCTTCTCCATAGCATTATACTATGGTAGACAATCAAAAATCGACGTTTGAATTTTTTATGCAATTTTGCTTTTCCAATCGATTTGTAAGGCCTTCTATGGATATGTACCAAGTTTCAACTAAATCGGACATGTAATGTCGATTTTAGCATTCTTCATGGTGTATCCTTAGGCGACTGTCAATCAACTTCAATAATTTATTACATCCGATGCGGTAACTGTATGACCTTGAGACTTCGTCATGTAGTTCTTTATCATTTTATCTATCCAGAACAGGTACTGCTTACGATGGGGGTGTATAGTTCTTTATTTATACACGTTCTTAGAACATGCTGTCTCGACCTATGCGGAACCTCAACTTCACGCTTCTTTGTAAAATACTTCTAGGAGGCCTAGCGGCCCGAAAAGTATTGAGCTTTATTCGTTATCGTCTCATCTATTCAGAACATGTACCGTTTTGCCCATACGGCTGTACTTTCTGATTTATAGACATTTTCGCACATCGCTTCTCGCTAAGTCTTCTCCATAGCAGTATACTATGGTAGACAATCAAAAATCGACGTTTGAATTTTTTTTATGCAATTTTTGCTTTTCAATCGATTTGTAAGGCCATTCTATGGATATGTACCAAGTTTCAACTAAATCGGACATGTAATGTCGATTTTAGCATTCTTCATGGTGTATCCTTAGGCGACTGTCAATCACTTCAATAATTTATTACATCCGATGCGGTAACTGTATGACCTTGAGACTTCGTCATGTAGTTCTTTATCATTTTATCTATCCAGAACAGGTACTGGCTTACGATGGGGTGTATAGTTCTTTATTTATACACGTTCTTAGAACATGCTGTCTCGACCTATGCGGAACCTCAACTTCACGCTTCTTTGTAAAATACTTCTAGGAGGCCTAGCGGCCCGAAAAGTATTGAGCTTTATTCGTTATCGTCTCATCTATTCAGAACATGTACCGTTTTGCCCATACGGGCTGTACTTTCTGATTTATAGACATTTTCGCACATCGCTTCTCGCTAAGTCTTCTCCATAGCAGTATACTATGGTAGACAATCAAAAATCGACGTTTGAATTTTTTTATGCAATTTTTGCTTTTCCAATCGATTTGTAAGGCCATTCTATGGATATGTACCAAGTTTCAACTAAATCGGACATGTAATGTCGATTTAGCATTCAGTTATCCATTGGTGTATCCTTAGGCGACTGTCAATCAACTTCAATAATTTATTACATCCGATGCGGTAACTGTATGACCTTGAGACTTCGTCATGTAGTTCTTTATCATTTTATCTATCCAGAACAGGTACTGGCTTACGATGGGGGTGTATAGTTCTTTATTTATACACGTTCTTAGAACATGCTGTCTCGACTATGCGGAACCTCAACTTCACGCTTCTTTGTAAAATACTTCTAGGAGCCTAGCGGCCCGAAAAGTATTGAGCTTTATTCGTTATCGTCTCATCTATTCAGAACATGTACCGTTTTGCCCATACGGGCTGTACTTTCTGATTTATAGACATTTTCGCACATCGCTTCTCGCTAAGTCTTCTCCATAGCAGTATACTATGGTAGACAATCAAAAATCGACGTTTGAATTTTTTATGCAATTTTTGCTTTTCCAATCGATTTGTAAGGCCATTCTATGGATATGTACCAAGTTTCAACTAAATCGGACATGTAATGTCGATTTTAGCATTCTTCATGTGTATCCTTAGGCGACTGTCAATCAACTTCAATAATTTATTACATCCGATGCGGTAACTGTATGACCTTGAGACTTCGTCATGTAGTTCTTTATCATTTTATCTATCCAGAACAGGTACTGGCTTACGATGGGGTGTATAGTTCTTTATTTATACACGTTCTTAGAACATGCTGTCTCGACCTATGCGGAACCTCAACTTCACGCTTCTTTGTAAAATACTTCTAGAGGCCTAGCGGCCCGAAAAGTATTGAGCTTTATTCGTTATCGTCTCATCTATTCAGAACATGTACCGTTTTGCCATACGGGCTGTACTTTCTGATTTATAGACATTTTCGCACATCGCTTCTCGCTAAGTCTTCTCCATAGCAGTATACTATGGTAGACAATCAAAAATCGACGTTTGAATTTTTTTATGCAATTTTTGCTTTTCCAATCGATTTGTAAGGCCATTCTATGATATGTACCAAGTTTCAACTAAATCGGACATGTAATGTCGATTTTAGCATTCTTCATGGTGTATCCTTAGGCTGACTGTCAATCAACTTCAATAATTTATTACATCCGATGCGGTAACTGTATGACCTTGAGACTTCGTCATGTAGTTCTTTCTTCGTCATGTAGTTCTTTATCATTTTATCTATCCAGAACAGGTACTGGCTTACGATGGGGGTGTATAGTTCTTTATTTATACACGTTCATAGAACATGCTGTCTCGACCTATGCGGAACCTCAACTTCACGCTTCTTTGTAAAATACTTCTAGGAGGCCTAGCGGCCCGAAAAGTATTGAGCTTTATTCGTTATCGTCTCATCTATTCAGAACATGTACCGTTTTGCCCATACGGGCTGTACTTTCTGATTTATAGACATTTTCGCACATCGCTTCTCGCTAAGTCTTCTCCATAGCAGTATACTATGGTAGACAATCAAAAATCGACGTTTGAATTTTTTTATGCAATTTTTGCTTTTCCAATCGATTTGTAAGGCCATTCTATGGATATGTACCAAGTTTCAACTAAATCGGACATGTAATGTCGATTTTAGCATTCTTCATGGTGTATCCTTAGGCGACTGTCAATCAACTTCAATAATTTATTACATCCGATGCGGTAACTGTATGACCTTGAGACTTCGTCATGTAGTTCTTTATCATTTTATCTATCCAGAACAGGTACTGGCTTACGATGGGGGTGTATAGTTCTTTATTTATACACGTTCTTAGAACATGCTGTCTCGACCTATGCGGAACCTCAACTTCACGCTTCTTTGTAAAATACTTCTAGGAGGCCTAGCGGCCCGAAAAGTATTGAGCTTTATTCGTTATCGTCTCATCTATTCAGAACATGTACCGTTTTGCCCATACGGGCTGTACTTTCTGATTTATAGACATTTTCGCACATCGCTTCTCGCTAAGTCTTCTCCATAGCAGTATACTATGGTAGACAATCAAAAATCGACGTTTGAATTTTTTTATGCAATTTTTGCTTTTCCAATCGATTTGTAAGGCCATTCTATGGATATGTACCAAGTTTCAACTAAATCGGACATGTAATGTCGATTTTAGCATTCTTCATGGTGTATCCTTAGGCGACTGTCAATCAACTTCAATAATTTATTACATCCGATGCGGTAACTGTATGACCTTGAGACTTCGTCATGTAGTTCTTTATCATTTTATCTATCCAGAACAGGTACTGGCTTACGATGGGGGTGTATAGTTCTTTATTTATACACGTTCTTAGAACATGCTGTCTCGACCTATGCGGAACCTCAACTTCACGCTTCTTTGTAAAATACTTCTAGGAGGCCTAGCGGCCCGAAAAGTATTGAGCTTTATTCGTTATCGTCTCATCTATTCAGAACATGTACCGTTTTGCCCATACGGGCTGTACTTTCTGATTTATAGACATTTTCGCACATCGCTTCTCGCTAAGTCTTCTCCATAGCAGTATACTATGGTAGACAATCAAAAATCGACGTTTGAATTTTTTTATGCAATTTTTGCTTTTCCAATCGATTTGTAAGGCCATTCTATGGATATGTACCAAGTTTCAACTAAATCGGACATGTAATGTCGATTTT
>CAUVYM010000585.1:0-28274 GCA_963556165.1 Tipula helvola
TGAATATGATCGTTCACCACTAGTTACGGAACTGGAAGACTTAAAAGTATTCGTAAAGCAATCGTTACATTCACAAATATATTCTCTAGTGCAGTGCTTCTCAAACTGTGGGCCACAGCCGCCTAGGGAGCCGTGGAGCTGTTCCCAGGGAGCTTTAGAACATCGACTTAAAATCTCTAATAAACCGCACAATTTCCTCGTACACAAATATCTGAATCTGCCTATTATCAATGACCGCTACGGTTTTCTGTGCTGTTAATGGTTTTTGTAAGTTTTGTGATGTGTACATATATCAATTCCACAATCACGCGGATTTTAATAGGTAAGTTCTTATTCTACAATGAACATGAACAGACATTTCAGATCGCAAGCCTTGATCTGTGGGACAAAAAAATCATGGTTAAAATTGAGTCCTTTTATGAAGTAACAACATTTTTAAATCAGAGGTCGATATTTGAAGTAAATTCTCGGTAATATTGGAACTAAATTTAAACTAAAAACTATTGAAACTTAGGTCTATTTAGTATGTATTATTAAAAACCCACTCGTACTTTAATTTATTTTGAAATTTCAAATGGCAGCTTGTCAAATTTGGCTTCAACAATTTCAATTTGATTAAATCGTATTTCAGGCATGTTGAGAACTCTAAATCGAAAATTCTAGGATTCTAATGCCTAGTTTTTTGTACGGAATCCAATACCGATTTTCGGTAAAACGGTTGATTACCGAAATGTTGGTAAATTTTTGGAATACCTAGCGAAAACTTCTTAAACTATCATCAGATAAAATGCATATAAAACACAAATTGTTAATAAGTAAACCTTTACTTTGGTTTTACACATAAAAATGGCAAATTCGTCATTGGGGTCATTCTAATTTTCAAGCCTTCCATATCTAAAGAGAATTCAATTAATCCGATCAATTTATCATGAAAGTTGGCAAAAAGTAAGCACCAAGTAAGGGGAATAAAACCCTTTTCTATTCAACGCAACATAGATGACTAGAATTTTAAAATGCGTAGCAGTTTTGTTTAAGTAAACAATTACGAGGGATTCTTTTTAGTTAGCCTGGCAATACTTTTTAACTATAAAACTAACTTCCGTAGAATCGAAAGTGTCTTTTCGGCTGTAGGGCTCGGCTTTGCACAAAATGCAAATTGTTTCCTTAGAACAATATATAATCATAAATTCATAACTATTGATAAGCTTTTTTAAGACTCACAACGACCATAATTATACAATTTAAATTAAACGTTTATTTTTATTTCTAGGGTATGCATACCTCAATAAAATAATGGGGTCAGTGAATTTTCTAAAAATTAAGAACCAAAGTTTGTGCGTCAAATTATTAATACAAACAATGAAAAAATTGAGCTTTCAATTCTGGCAAATTATGTGGTCACTTAGAATTTATAAGGGAAGTAGAATTCTTTAATTTTTTTTGAAACAATTAAAAAATTACCAGGAACATAATTATCGTTCCCCCCCCCCCCCCCCCCCCCCTCCACAAATCAAAAGTTCGGTAATGTTCTATTTCGTAGGTATTTATGATCAACAAAACTGATCTAATATCTTCTGCTGAGCTATCATTTTTTACACTATGGCGCGTTCCGTTTTTTTTTTTAAGAAGAAGAACTCGTCATAAATAAAATTTCAAATTTTGGATATAAACTTGCTAAGCGGCCAAAGCTTTCAAATTGGTTGATTACGTTGAAAATTGGTAGTCCAAAAAACCTAAAATAAACTTTGGTTAACTTCGAGTTTTGTAGAGAAAAATTCTTTCAAAGAATT
Source organism: Tipula helvola (assembly GCA_963556165.1). Taxonomy (NCBI): domain Eukaryota; kingdom Metazoa; phylum Arthropoda; class Insecta; order Diptera; family Tipulidae; genus Tipula; species Tipula helvola. Next base: position 1,791 of record CAUVYM010000585.1, read on the forward strand.
TTCAAAGTTCAATAATTCAGAAGAATATATTAAATCCAAATTTGGGTTTAAATACCTAAGTAAAAATAATTTGACACAAAAATTAAAAAACGAACCAAATTCGTGTCGGGTTGCGGTCAAATTAGAAAAACTTGATACGCTTTGCAAAAATGAATTTTGACAAATTTAGAATAGTGGTAAGCTCAAAAATGTTTAGCTTTAACTTTAGTTTAGTCATTTCGGAAACTATTCTGCTTCACTCATATATCCAGCTAATATATTTAGTTCCGGAGTTTTCACAGCTACATCTAATTTTTAATAGTTTCTTATGTCAAATTCTCTCATGTTTTTTAAAACCAAGCTTAACAATTATGTGTAATTTTACAATTTTTGCGTATAGGAATTATTTTATTTGTAAATCGGATGAAGTTGAAAGAATATTTTAGGTTGGTAGAACATTTTTTTATTTTTTTAAATTGATGGGACGCGGATATGAGACATTGAATAAAATTTTTGGGATCTTTGGATTTTATTTTTCGATTTCGGGGGGCGCAGTACTAAAAAGTTTGAAAAGCATTGCTCGTCTAGTGCATTCGAGTAAATGTATATATATTTAGCTAGCGAGGCTGTAGAACGCTTTGAAAAAATAAAACAATTTAATAATGCAAATAAAACAAGAGTTATTATATTGTTTCTGGCGTAGTGGTAACGCATTGGACTAGAGCGACAAAGGTCTTCGGTTCGATGCTCATCTAACTTTATTTTTTTTAATTTTTATTATTATTTTTTTTTGGTATTCATGTAATGATCAAATATTTGACTTCAAATTAAACATTTCGCTTTATAGCTATTAAAGTAATTACACAACAAAATACGTGGTCCGCGTCTATGATGCCCCTAAACACTACAACAAATTATTTAAACACTTTCATATATTATAAGTTGTAGTAAGCCATGAGAATTTTTCGGTAAAACATTTTTTTCCTTTCATAAACTTCAAAGCATGCTATGTTTGAAACAATATAAGAATGAAAATTAAATAAATTTTCTTAGGTTGATATGGCTTAGTAGAAATGTTTTGGACTAGAGCGGCTAAAGTCCGGGGTTCGATTGTGGCCAAGGCATTTTAGTTTTGATTTTCAATTTATATTTTTTTGACGTGATAACGTCTTACACCGCATGTTCAGAAAATTGACAAGAAAGTTTTCCCTTGGTCGTGGGCAATTACTAATCAACTGTAAGCATTACCTTTAATTTAAATGTATGATTTCTTAGGTTGGTCCTTAGGCTTCATGCCTCACACATAATATTATCGAATGATTTCACGCGATTTGAATCCTTCAACAACTGTAGTAAGAGAATGGCTCATCCGATCCGAGCAATTCTGGAAGTCTATTTTTGCATAAAGAAACAGTGGTGGTTAATTTATTTTAAATTAAAATAATTAATCTACACATTAGTTTTAATTTAAATTAAATCTAATCCTTAAAAGCCTTTAGTCTTGAGCTATTCCTACTTGACTAAAAAATAACCGTTAAAAAAATATCAAATGGTCAAATGGTGATTGTGGCAGCGGCCGCTTGATATCAACATTATATATAAATTGTATCCGTCCTAGGACGGGCTGTACCCCCTAGTTGTAATATAAACAATGGATCGCAGTATTAGTGTAAAATTTTTCATTGTGCCCTTTAAAATTTTTAATTCGTTAAATAGTTCTACCGCAAAAATATCTTTGTCATCGCTATCGGTTAATATATTATCTGACGCGTCACAATGTGCTTTTAGTTCATCATCATTCGATTTACAAACTCCTTCATCATCGGTTAAAAACGGAAAATTATTGATATGCGCATTTATGACCTCAAATCTTTCATCTAACGAATTAAGTAAAGTATTCAGTGGGAGTTTCGTCGTAGCATTCGTAACCAAAAAGCTTTTTTTGCGTCTTCGCAGAGCATTATTTTAAAATTGAGGATACATTTCTATCGATTGAAACGTTCATCCGTTAAAATTTCTTTAATGTATGGTATTAACTTATTTAAGTCCTTGATTGCCTCATTTATATTTCGGTTGGGATTTTAAAAAATTATTAGTATTATAACCACACCACCAATCTCGAAGTTTTGAGAGGTAAGCTTTTTTATATTTTTTGGTGTGTTTACAGCTCTCGTATAAAGAGTATTGAAACTATTACTATTATCATGTTTCAATGTAGTTTAAAAACGAGTTGGATTTCATAGAAAAAGAGTTAAGTCAGGTTTTCGTTGAGTTATTGTAAACTCGATGAAACTAGTGTAATCGAGTTGAGTTGAAATTCAAAATTTCTAATGAAAAATATTTTTTTAGTAGAAGAATTTGTCAGCGCCCCTAATTTGTCGGCGCCCCTATGCGAGGCATAATCTGCTTAGTGGGTAAGGGTCCTGACTAAAGTCAACCCAATGTAAAAAAGAACCTAAATAAAAAATTGTTTTATTACTTTTGTCCAACTTTTTGGCAATAGCACAGTGCACTGGAGCTATTTTTATTTCCAATTTACTTAATGGGCATATTTCAAGTTTGTACTTGAAATTGTACATATGTTCCAACTAGAAATCTTCGAACTCGTACACTCTTGGAAATAGATTCTCATAGAACCAATTATGGAAGTAGTTTTTGGAAGTTTAATATAACGAAATTAGAAACCGGACAAGGTCAGTTGTGATAAAAAAAAAACAATGGATGTTGATTAATGATCGACATACTTCGAGCACGACGAACAAATACTGCGGTTTTATTACGAGCTATTTTAATAAATATTTCGCGAATATAGCTAATGTTTTAAAGGCATCGATTAGTCGATATAGTAACTCAGATCATTTAAATGTTCTACGATGTAACAATGCTAATTTTCCCTCTTTTCCAACAAACTACATATGTTTTGAAATTTCTTCTATTATTTCCACACTTAAATATAAATTCCCTTCATGAGATAAACTCATGAGCTTCCATTTTATCACTCCCATTTCTTGATTGCAATTCCGGGATCCCGAGATTAATAAAACTTTTCGAGATAGCAATTACTAGTATCTAACAGTACGGTTTTATCTTTGCAGCCACGATCGTTGATTTAGCAAAACGCAGTGTATTGCCAAAGAACGTAGCTGCCAAGATAAATCCTTGCTACTAGATACCAATACAGGACGGTATAGTTTGATTAATATGATTGAACAAATCGTTGCACTGAAAGAATGTATACAAAAATCTTTAATCGACAGTGAAAGTGGTAGTAACCGATTCTGAGCGCGAGCGCAAGCGTCAAATGTACTTTAAATTCTACATCCTATCTGTTGAAGCTTTTTGCCGAAGGAACGCAAATCTCCTAACTTTCGGTACAGCGATAATTTATGTTCAATAAGCTGCAAAATCTAGACAATACATTAGCTCACTAGATAACATATGCATTGTGAATTCAAATAGAAGAAAGAAAACTACAACATAGCTATGGAGACTAGTAGTATCTTCATAATGGCAAATAATCAGTAGCTGAATCTTACACAAATATATTTCTGATCCCAATAGGGCATAAACTGGGCTGTATAAAAAATTTTACTGGGTATTATTTAATACTGCTTAGAAGAGTTAATGAGATAGAAAGTGAAATGGTTTCGGAACTTTTAATAATTGCTTCGACGTGTTTTATAACTTTCAATAATAACAAAATATCTGATTCCAAAGAAGATATTTCAGGTGGTATACAAGAAAATCTGGCTGACGAATTACAGCGCAGAATTACACGTAATTTAATATCGATAGAAACCCAACCGGTTACTAATAGTATTTCAAACAATTTAAATCTTATAACCGCACTTGGTAAGGCGATGCACATGTTTGAGAGAAGCGGACTTCGAGGACCGCATTTGCAGTTCGTTTATGAAGATTTACTTGCAATTCCTCCAAAAATCGTGGAATCAGAGAGGGCATTTTCAGCGGTAGGAATTGTAATTTGCAAATTACGAGCAATTAATTCATCTATCAATTCAGTAGATGCTCTTTGCTTTTTGCAATCCTACTTCAAAAACAATTTAAAATATGATTTTTAAAACTTGTTATTTTGTATTTGTTTAATATGTTTTTTCTTATTCTATAAGTTATTTAAAATATTTAACGTTTTTTATTTTGATTTGTCTGTAAAGCCTTATTCTCGGGATTCCAGGATTGATAAAACGGTTCGGGATTGCAATCTCTACTATCATTGTTTTATATATGAGCAGGTCTTAAAAAAGCTGTGGGAATTCCATTGTTTAAAAGTGGTGTATCCAGTTTAGTGACAAATTATCGTCCAACATCTTTGTTATCAATTTTTTCTACAATAAGATTTTAGAGAAACGCGTAGAAGCTCGCATTCTGTCCTTTTTAGATAAAATCCATTATTCCTGAACACCAATATGGATTTCGAGAAAGACTACGGTACTGGTAAATGCGGGAATGCAATTACTGTCAATAATATATGGACACAATAATATATGGCTGCATTTAAGCCCGTATTATGCATGTTTATTGATGTTAAAGATACGTCTGACAGTTTAATGTATGACACATTAAAATTAATTTGATGTTCTGCAAGGTTCCGTCCTGGATCCCCTTCTATTCCTTATTTACAGTAAGTCACTCGTAGAACTTGACCTGCTTTACGTAGACAAAATAACATTTGCAGATGATTTGGCACTACTGCATAATGAAAAATTATCTGTCAGAGGAGTACGCTAAAATAACTCATGATTTAAAATTAGGACTGGTTTGATCATCATTTCATGATTATGAGTGATATATCCAAAATAGTGCAATTCCAAATGACAAATAAAAATTATAATAGGAAAAAAAAATTTGTTATGTACTAATATGCAGTAAATTGTAAAAAGCCTAATATATTGTGAGCAGATAACAATTGTTCAGAGTCGTGCATAAAAGTTCAATACTTTTAAACTTTCAAATATTTGCTATGTAATACGAAAAGTAAACCTATTTTTAAAAAAGGAAATATTCTCACAGTAAGGAATTTATATATTTTTAAAGTGTTCAAAATGATAATCTTCGAAGCAGAAATGATTGGTCTGTAATTATTAATTAAATAACAGTCTCCACCCTTCAGAACAGGGATAGTTTTAGCAATCTTTAAGCAATTTCTACATACCAGTTAATAAACTTTCATTAAAAATATCAGACAACAGATTTGAGAAGAAATCCGCTCTGCATTTCAAGACGGAGTTATTAATTTTATCCACTTGATCCAATTTTTGACCACTTAACCCCCAAGGTACGACGTCTGTAGATATTTTTTATTTAATGTTTTGTTTTTATAATTTAGTCAAATATTATTTTTTAACTCATTATTATTAGTTTTAATTTTTAACATGGGTTTCTTTGATGAGCTTGGGCTATGTTGATCACGCAAATTCACAACATATGATGGTTGGATATTACTATCATCAACTTTGACATCAAGAACCCGAAACAAATTGTTGACCATTTAATTTTTGAGATCAGCATTTGATGGAAGACCAGTAATAACAATATCATTCTGAATAGTTCGTTGAAAATTTTTATCCAATAGTGTGAATCGAATCATAAAAAGATAGTTTCGTTTCTAATTGATTGACCTTCTTCTTTATCACCTTGTTCTTTTCAATCATAATATTCGTTTGCTGCGTAAAACTATCAAAAGAGTCAGACATATATTGCTGGGAATTTTCCACATTAATCAATCTGATACGCAGGTTATTTAATCGTTTTAAAATCTCAGGAAAGCAAGATTAGTTAACGGAATTAGCATCCATGGTACTTTCCGTCCCAATAACAGTAGTTCCACTCTTAGAAGCTTTACAAGAGCTGCAAATCAAAGCTATTGTTTTACTGTGAATATGTTCAAAAAGATCAACTACTTCGTGTACTTTTTAGGAGCCATCATAAATGAAATTTCGCGCACAATAAAAACACAAAATCACCAATAATTTACAAAACGCTATATATTAATAGTTCATACGTAATATATTAATTAGAAGAATAAAAAGTATTTAATTAAATTATAATAAAAAATTTGAAAAAGAAAATTTAAACGCAGAGAAAAAATTAAATAAAAGTCAACCAAACGCTTGGCATACTTGGTGTCAAATCCTATTTAATTTTCTATTATTCATAATTTGATTGATGCTCCTCCTCCTCGTCATCACAAACGAATTTATTTATTGAACACAAAAAAAATTGAAAATAATTCACAAAATCACTAATTATAATATTCGCACAATTTTAAGGGTTAGTTACTTAGACGAAAATGAAACGAAAACGAAACGGGCTAGCTCAGTACATACCTGCGGGAGTGAGTCGAGAAAATCATCACACTTCGAAAATTTTCAACTCGAGTGTGATGAAAGAGGAGGAGCTTATATCAAAATGGCGTAATTTGATTGGTAGGAGAGTGAATTCTGTTGATTTTCTCGACTCACTTCCGCAGGTATGTACTGAGCTTCATGGTTATATAGACGAATTCGTTTTTTGACATTTGGCAATTTGGTAATATTTTATTTCAAGAATTTACTTTCGTGCAATTATTATATTATTCAAATAAAATAAGTTTTGTAATGAAAAGAATGGACACCGACTTTTACGAATATCGCAATTCGATTTCATTCGCCTTATTATAGATATAGTCCATTGGTGGCCAAGCCAAATTAGTATTTTTGACAAATTTTGAAAATAATTACAGCAATAAAACTCCGATTAGAAAAAAAAAAGTCAACTGGGCAATTCTGTAATTGTTTATGTATCCAGCACCCTGATTATCTAAAAATTAAGATAATGAGTAAACGTGTAAATTTGCAAAAACAGAGGCCTACTTAAATGAATTCGCAATTTTTCGATTTGATTACAACTTGAAATAAAATCGTCAAATTGCAAACTAATAAAAGAAAGCTTCGCTTTTTACGAGTTTACACGTTTACCCATTATCTTATTTTTTAGAGAATCAGGGTGCAGAGGTTACAGAATATATCACTTGTATTAAAGGGGACATTAGCAATAGTATTGCTTGTATAAACATTTCTGTTGGTTTTGGTTTACCCGGTCTCTCCACCTGTAATCTACCATTGAGTTATACCCAAGGCATAAACGGCAAACCGACATTTCAAACCATCAAATTCAATTATTGACAAAATTGTTTGCTTTTCAATATGAAAATTATTAAAAAATAATTCGAATCTATAAGTTCTACATTATTCGTTAATATGTTTATTGATTTAATTTCATTCAAAAAACTCCAATTTTATATATTGATGAACGGATTTTTGTTTGACGGCCGGCAAAACATAAAATTGGAGTTTTTGGAATGAAGTTAAATCAATTTTAATAATTTGTTAATAATTTTCTTATTGCAAGGTAAAGTAACTTTGTTTGACGGTTTTAAATGCCAGTTTTCCGTTTTTCATGGAGCAATGTCTGAAGCCTTAGCCTACATCTTTATAGCTTGTGTTTGTTCTTTATGGCTTGTATAAAGATTTTTGTTGGTTTTTCACAATCACTTTATATTGAAATCCGCCTTCTTATGCCATGGTGGTAGTGACAAAATGCAAAACAAAGAATTTGTTTATATTCATTTCGAATTTTTTTTTTGTAAACATTAAAATTTTTCCAACGCCCTTCTGCCGATGATTTGTTGTGATAATTTTTCGTTGTAATAAACAAAAATAATTTTTTGTGCCACGAGCTGAAATTGGTGCAAAATAATAAATAATAATTTTAAAGAAATTTCAATTTTCAATCAAGAAAACACATTTTCTTTTGAAAATTAAAACTCTAATGTCACAACATGTGTAAATTGTTGTTGTTGTTATATTTTTTGCTTTCAATGTTTTGTAGATTTATAATATACTAATCATACTATTAGTTGTTCTTGTTATGAATGAAAAGCATGTAATGCGACTTAGTATTCCACTGTCATAATAAACAAAACATTGTAAGCGTTTAGTATCCATTTTTAACCGCTATTTCTAGGAATTATTTTACAGTTAAGCGCAAGAATGTAACAAAATATGAAAGTGCACTATACTTTAACATGTTGTATAAGGGTAACTCATTTTTTTAAAAACGGTAACTCATTTTTTTGCTAAAACTTGACTTATTCCGCTTTTAAAATAAATGGCTCTAGTGGCGAATATTTGCGTAAAAGATCTCTATTATCTAAAAATTCTTAAATAATATGTCTAAGGTTAGATCGCAGTGTCGGTGTTGCAAGCCGCCGAATTAAATAAGGTTTAATCAATTGCATTCAGAATATCATGTCTCTTCACAGCCTGATTATCAGAATTCAATTAATATTAAATCAACCATTAATATCCGCTTGATGTATCATACCGTATATACGGCTTGGCGAATACTGCCATCTACACATGACTGGCATACATCAACATCAAAAGCTAATCCATTTTGTTAATGCAATATTTTTGGATCTCTAAATTCAAAAACACAAAATTAATTTAAATATAAGAAAATTATAAATGAAGGTATAAGCAATATTATATAGAAAGAAAAAAATTGTAAATTAAATTGATTAATAATCGTTCAATATTATTCATTTTGATAAATGTTCTTCTAAATTTCACTTTTGTGATGCACACATAATTTTCCAATTCAATATTTTTATTTACATCTTAATTATGATAAAATTATAAAAGCAAACACACAACATTTAACAAAAATGAATTTTTTCACTGAGTACGTTTTTCTGACTCAGAATACACAATGGCCGATTTGTACCCGTACCTGATTTTGCGACGCTCACTGCTCGACTTCTATAAAGGTATAAAAAATAGAACAAGAGCCTCGACGACGAGCGATGACGCCTGTCAAATTAAAATACACAGAAACCATACGATGTTAACAGAACCAATGTCGCTGGCGACGACGACAATTTCGCCGAACATTTTTTAGAACATATTTCTAATTTTATCGCCGGCTATTCAATGTTACCAACTGTTTTTTTTTATATTTTTAAGTAGGCTATACGATAGCTGTCATAATGGGCCCGATTCTGGAACGATAAAATTCATGTTATGTTATTTTATTTCCCCGCTTCCTATATGAATTTGTATTGAAAAAACAAAAATAACATAGCATAACATAAAATTTTGGAAGGCAGAATCGGGCCTATTATTAACCATTTTTTCAATCAATTTTTATCCCTCTTATGTAATTATTTTTATTTATTGTATGTCGTTTGTAGTTATTTTTTTATCGCCATGCGCTAACACTCTTGTTATGTTAACTACAGCGATATCGCGGCGATATTTTTTTTTTATTCGTCGACGCTCGTCGTTGTCGCTCTTGTTCTGTTTATACCTTAAGAGCACTATAGCTGGCTTAAAGGGGTATAGCTATTAATGAACAACTCAAACTTCCCTAATCCACTAGCCCGATGTTCCAAGGACCACACATTCCAAAATGGTGCGCATTTAAAAAAAAACCAGGTCTGATTTTAACCCAGTGTGTATCTTAAGGGATAATTATGTTGGTACATTCTCCCAGTAATTTTAAACAATGAGCCAATGCTGAAAATGCTCCCTAATTCCCGCATCCCTGTTTATGGTTTTAATAGTGACCCGGTTCACAAAAGATAACTTGGCTTCAGCACTCTGATTCTGTAGAAAATAATATAATGGGTAAACGTATAAATTTGCAAAAACCGAAGCTTACTTTAATGACTTCGCATTTTTCGATTTGACTACTACTTCAAATAAAGTCGAAAAATTTCAAACTAATAAAAGAAAGCTTTGCTTTTTACAAATTTACACGATTACCCATTATCTATTTTTTAGAGAATCAGGGTGCAGTACGGATAACTCGTCGCTAAAGATATTTTTTTTTTTATTTTTTTATTTTTTTTCATTTTATTTTATTACGACTGAGACTGCGCTCATCTAGCAATTTTTCTTTCAAATACAAATTTTTTATATATCTAGTAAAATTCAAGTTTGTTGGGGTGTAACCCACTGGTTAGCCCCATAATCAATTAAACCTATTTACTAATTTTAGTTTGGTAAGTTCACTAGGTCAAGTGGCCTCGTTCTTTGGAGTCTTCTTTCAACGACAGGGTTATCTATCATATGGCGAATATAGGAGTTTCCATGTTCCTGGAGCCTTATTTCGTGTTTTGCGGCATGCATTTTTATTTCCTCTTTGATGTATTCCATCCGTAGGTCCCTGTGAAGGTCTTCATTTCTTGCGTACCACGGAGCATTGACGATGCTACGAAGAACCTTGTTTTGAAACGTCTGTATCATTTTGGCGTTTGTTTTCTTGGTACATCCCCAGAGTTGTATACCGTAGGTCCATATCGGCTTCAAAATTTGCCGATATAGCAGCAGCTTATTGTGAATTGTAAGCTCAGAGCCTCTACCTATGAGCCAATACATTTTTCTGAACTTTAGGTTAAGTTCTTCTTTTTTCTTTTTGACATGCTCTCTCCACTTAAGCTTGGCATCGAGGGTCATGCCAAGGTATTTAGCTGTATTTGCATATGGCACGAGTCGCGAGTTAATTTCTATAGGTAGGTGGTAAGACTTTTGATAAGTAAAGTTAATATGCGTGGATTTTGTCTCATTAAGTTTGATTCGCCAACGCTTTGTCCAGTTACAAACCGCATTGGTCATCCTCTGGAGTTTGCTCGTTGCATCAGCGACATTATTTCCAACTGCCATAAGTGCTGTGTCATCTGCAAAGGTGGCTATGGTTCCTTCATTTGTGGTTGGTATGTCCCTTGTATATAGTAAATACAGGATTGGTCCTAAGACACTCCCCTGCGGGACACCGGCAGAGATTTTCTTTAGCTCAGAGTATTCATCCTCATATTTCACTCGAAAGTGTCTATTGGATAAATAAGATCTTAGTATGGCATAGAATTGTCTTGGTAGATCTCTATGCAGCTTGTATTCCAGACCACTGTGCCAGACTTTATCGAATGCTTGCGCGACGTCCAGGAATATGCTTGAGCATACTTTTTTACGTTCTAACGTTCTTTCAATTATGTTGGTGATTCTATGGACCTGTTCAATTGTAGAATGCTTTTCTCTGAATCCAAATTGATGTGGAGTAATTAGTTGTCGGTCCTCAATTATTGGTTTAAGTCTCTTTAGTAATAATTTTTCAAAGAGTTTTGACATGATTGGCAGCAGAGAAATTGGCCTGTATGATTTTTTATCGTTAGGTGGTTTATCAGGTTTTGGTATCATGATTACTTCTGCTACTTTCCATTGATTCGGAACATATTTTAACCGAAGGGTCGCATTGATTATGTGTAGTAGCTTACGAAATCCTTTGTTAAGTAGAGCTTTTATAATTTGGCAAGTAATCAAATCATACCCTGGGGCTTTTTTAACATTCATGTTACTTTTCACTTCTTCTTTTAATTCTTTGAGAGTTACTGGCCGTATTTCAAACTCATCCAGCTTGTGAATAGATATTATATTTTCATTGGCAGTTTGTCTTGGTAGTGGTTGGAAGGTTTCCTGGAGATACTCCGCAAATAGATCAGCCTTCTCTTTGTGGCCTCTTGCCCAGGTTCCATCATCCTTTTTAAGTGGAGGCACTTGCATTTTGGGTCTTTTGAGTCCCTTCGTCGCCTTCCACAGTGAGTAATCAGAATTTTTTTCATCAGTTAGGCTAACTAGATATCTGTTGATTGATTCATTTTTAACTTCTTTAAGAAGGGATTTGAGGCTGTTACATAAATTGTTAAGAATTGTTTTGTTCTCCGGTGTTCGATTAATTTGCCAGGTTTTACGAGCTCGTCGTTTTTCTCTTACCAACTCTCTAACTTCCATTGGGTAGGATATGTTAAGCGTCTTCTTATTTTGTAAAATGGGAGTGCTTGCCAATGCAGCATAGTGAATTATTTCATTGAGTTGCTCCAATTCGTCTTCCAACTGTTGAGAATTTCTTATCGGTACCTGGAGATTGATTTTGTCCTCCATTATTTCACGAAAGAGATCCCAGTTTGTTTTTGAATTTGTTAATCTGGGTGCACTTTCCCTTTGAATTACAGTTTCACTGACTGTCATGATAACCGGTGAGTGATCCGATACTAGAGAATTGCTGTTTTCAATGTGAATATAGTTCTGAGATATACCTCTTGCTACATAAAAGTCGATTAGGTCCGGTATCTTAGCTTCGTCACTGGGCCAGTATGTTGGGGAACCACCAGAGTAAAATTCACATTTTGACGTCTGGGCTGCTTGAAACAATTCTTTACCCTTTGACGTCGTAAGTCTAGATCCCCAATAGGTGTTTTTTGCATTAAAATCTCCTCCAATAATAAAATCACGTCCTAATGATTTAAATAGTTTAATGTAGTCCTCCCTTTTCAAGTTATGCCGGGGAGGACAGTATATTGCGGAGACAGTAAGCTGTCTGTGTTTAATGTGAATCCTAACAGTGGTGACTTGCATTGTTTCTTCTTCGATTTCTGTTTCTACATGGTGTTTTATATTTTGTTTTATTAGTAATGCTGAACCACCTCTTGCTCTTTCTGCTGGATGAATGGAATGATATAAGTTATAACCCCGGATTTTAACAAACGAAGATTTAACAAAATGGCTTTCGGATATTAGAAAAATGTCGATTTTTTCTGTATTTAAAAATATTTCTATTTCTGGAATATGTTGCATAAGTCCATTCGCATTCCAGATTGCTATTCTGAAAGTTGTGTTCTTACTTAACATTTTTTGTCGGATTGCGTTGTGGGAGTTGCATTTTCTTCAGTTGATCAAATATCATGTTGTTCAGGTTACTTTGGTCATCTAGCCGCTTTGTAATAGCTTCGATGCTGTTCATAATGTTTTCCATAATTCGATTATTTTCAGAGCCCATATATTTAGTTGAACCCGAGCCTTTCACTACCTGAGCAAATGTTCTTCTTTGCCCTGTGTTGCTTGGTTGTGGATTTTGATCCATCTGATTTGATGGTTGAATCCTTCGAATTTCATGATTTTGCGATTGATTTCGTGATTTATCTCTTAATTTTTGTAGGTGTTTAGCAACCTCACAGCCCCGATAATTGGCCGGATGTTGGCCTTTACAATTTATACACTTAGCTGGTACATCTCTCCCTATTGTACATGCCTGGGTAATATGTTTACCTGAGCATTTTACACATCTCGGATCCCGGCTGCAATATTTTTGGGTGTGATTAAATCCCTGACATTTCTTGCATTGTGGTATGCGTGTAGTGGTTCTCCTCATAGGTTCAATTTTTACCTTCATGTGAAGAATTGCTTTTATACCATAAATATTTTGAACATTTTCTGAGTTATCAAATACTAGCATAAAAAGAGGGAGTCCCCTTTTATTGAAAGTTGGGTTTCCTTCTTGGTTTTCTATTCTCTCTTTTTTAATCATATTCACAGCATCTAGTATTTTAAGACCTTTATTTTTTAAGTCTTCCATTATTTCTTCGCTTGAGCAAGTGTGATGCAAACCTCTTGCCATAACTTTTATCGGACGAGCCTGTTTGTCCTCATAGGTAAACCACTGATACTTTTCAGCATTCAGCTTCATAGATAATGTTCTATAAGTTTCTGAGTCCAGAGTATTAATTTTCCAAACGTCATTGTTTAGCGCTGTTACCTTATATTCTTTGTCAGTAACCGATTTCATCAGTGACTGAATTATTGGGTAACTGGTTACTCCCACGATACTTATTGGTGGGGGGGGTTTTTCTTTCGGTTGCACCAGTTTTGGTGCAATGTTCTTGGTAGATTTACTACCTTTCGGTTTATTGGCCACAACTTCCGGTTCGGTACTTATAGTTCCACTAACATTTAGTTGTTCAACCTCAGGTGACGATTCAGCTTTTCTTTTCTTACCCTTCCTGGAATGTTTTTTTTTCTTCTCTAGGATCCAGTTCGTCTCCCTTTCTAATTCATCCTCATCAGTGAGATAGTTGACTTTCTTTGGTTCAATACTCTTTAATTCGCTTTGTTCTTTAGCATCTCGATTCATTTTTAGAAGTTCATTTTCTCGCTTTAGATACTCAATTTCTTCGCTTAGCTTGGCAAATGATTGCTCCATCTTCTGTAGCCTCTCAAAGAGATCCATATTTTCCTTTTCTAGGTCAACAGTTCTTTCACTGAATTTTACTGCTCGCATTGTAAAATTTCCGCTGGCATCACTTCTTTCATGGAGTGTTTGGCCCTCCTCAAAATCCATAGGGCCAGCCTTCGAAGAGGATGGATCCCCCCCGGATGTATTGTCCAGTCGACTGACTGGAGTACCACTTGGGGTAATAACTTTCTCGGACTTATGCATTGCATAGAGTCTTGCTGGTGATCGTGGCACTATGGAACTTCTTCCAAATGGATTTACAGAACTTATCACCTCTGAAGTATTGCGGTCATTGGATAACGACGACTGGGAGCCCGCTTGCTCACCACTCAAAGTCGCCGGCACTGGGTATCCGTTTCCCTGCGCCGTAAGGTTTTCTCCATTAGAGTCCCCCATATTGGTTATTATATTCAGGGAACCACCCCTAGCTAGTTTTGGTCCACGAATGGTATTTTATTTCCCATTTACCCTCCGACAAGTCGGTTAGGGTTTCCCCCTATCTGCCACCTGGGGACGCGCCCGATGGGAGACTAGCAGCTCCACACGAGAAGATATTTTCTGACATGATTTAAAAAAAAAAAAAAAAAAAAAAAAAAAAAAAAAAAAAAGATATTTTCTGACATGATTTTTTCAGTCACGAGCTATTTTTACTGGAGCTATTTTTTCGAGCATTCAACCAAAATTTATTCCTTATAGAATTTCAATTTATTCTTATATCGAACTGATATTGCTTGATAGATTTCGCATTTTATACTTGCTCGTGCCTGTCATTTTTCATATTTTGCCAGTACGTTTATACAATTTTTTCGGAAATAGTAAAATTTTGTGGAACTGATTCATCCTAATATATTATGAGTGGGGATAACAAGGAATATGTTGTGGCTGAAAAACGTTTTGTGCTTTCTGTACGTCACTTACCAAAGTCTACAAATACCAGGTGTGTACATATGAAACCGGAATTTTTTTGTAAAGAGTACACGTTCTGGCAATGCGTGGATGCCATGCCAAAAAGACTGTTCTTCTTTTGAGGCAAAGTGAAGTGCTCCTCAGCAGCCCCGTGCCCCATCGATGCAAATAAATGATAATCGGACGGAGCCAAGTCTGCGGCGAGTAAGCCGCATGTGAAAGTATTTCCTAATTAAGTGCTTCCAACGTTTTCATGACCGGTTTTGCTTTGTGTGATGGTGAATTATCATGAAGCAAAATCACTTTGTGTTGCCTTTTATCATATTTTGGTCGTTTTTCACGCAAAGCACGATTCAAATTGATCATTTGTTGTTGGTAGTGTTCAGTATTTACGGTTTCACCAAGTTTTGCCAGCTCACATTAAATCACACACTTCTGATCCCACCAAATACAGAGCATTGTCTTCCGTCCGAAGCGATTTGGCCTTGCAGTCGATGTAGATGGTTATCCTGGATCAACCCAAGACTTTTTGCGCTTTGGACTCTCAAAATATATCTATTATTCATCGCAATTCACAATTCTTGGAGAAATGACTTTCTTTGTATCTTTTCGTATCTGGCGAGCAATATTTCGCAAGTGGTTTTTCGATTTTCCTGTCGTGTTTCATTCAGTTTATGCAGCACCCAGTTTCCCAGTTTTGTTTTTGAATGTTTTTCATGGCTTTTAAATGTATGGAGACGGCTTCTCGTGACACATTCAATTGATTCGCGAGTTGTTTTTGCGTTTGAGCATCATCCTCATCCAACAATGCTTGCAATTCACTGTCTTCAAACTTTTTTTGGTGGTCTTCCACGTTCTTCGTTTCTCACGTCAAAATCACCACTTTTGAATTTATTAAACCACTCATAGCATTGTGATTTACCAAGAGCATGCTATTGCTCACCCTAAGCTTTGACAAGCAGTCGATGTGATTCTGCAGCAGTTTTCTTCAAATGATAACAAAAAATCAATGATGTCCACAAATCGTAATAAGTAGGCATAAAATTCATTCGACAGATGTGAAAAATTTCTTAAATCATTCCTAAATGAAAAAAATTTGAATGTATTGGTGTGTATTTAAATAAAAATTATGATCACGCAAACTGGCGAAATGAAATTTTAATAAATATTTAAATTAAAAATAAACCCATTCACAATGATTTATATGTATTAACCCACTATATTTTTCTGTAAGCGTTATCTATTGCCAGTACTCACAAAATTATCAGATTTTTCTCATTGCTCTGGAATGTTCAAAATTAGGCCCAAAATAAACGACTCACATACATATGAAGAGATTACATCATTTTATTAATTTAACGGAACACAACTCCAGATTTTGCGAGGTGGACATCGATCCCACTATATTTTTCTGTACGCCCTATCTATTGCCGGTACTCACAAAAAGTTCAGTGCCATTTTTGGTAGTTGTTATTGATTAGTGATTACATTTGTTTGAAGCTCTTCTCATGTCTTTGGGCTTCGTTTAAGCCACTCTGCCACATCAAGGCTGTAATCATAGAGGGTTTCGTTGTTGTTGGTTTTTATTTAAAAAAATTATAAAACGAAAGATTATAGTTCTTCAACGAACAAAATAATTATAAAAAATTATAAAACGAACTAGTTTTGAATAAGTATCTTTTCTTTATTTTGACTTATCAATATTTATTTACACTTCAACAACAAAATTTGCATAATTGGTCCAATTTTGACACTACTTCATTAACGTTACAATTATCGTGAATTTTACGCAAGCACTGCAGACATTCGATAATAGTATCTAATGTTTTAATTGGTTCGAAACATATTAAACAATTCATTTTTACGCAGTCCGAACTATTTGCTATTGTTTCTTGTAAGAACGTCCGGTACAAAGCAATATGTTTAGAATGGTCATTATCATTTTCGGAATGAATGTCCTGTCTACGGTTGCTATTTGAGGTCAGATCAATGCCGTACAAAATTAGTGGTCCGCAATTGTATCCATCTCTTTGAATTGGAAAGTTGTATGTCACTTCTGTGCGAAAACTCTCACTTTCTTCATTCCATGCTGTTTTTAATTCATTTACGAACTGCTGCGCCTTTTTAATTAACGATATTAACTTTCGCTCAAGAGATAACTTTTTTGTAAGACTTTTTTTGTAGATCGATTATTATCAAAACAAAATGGTTATTTTCGCAATGATGAATGTAAATTCTGCGTTTATTTTTGCAAAGTGATATTTCCGGATATTTTTTTCTTATGAGGGGATAAACAGATTTATTTAGTTGCATAACTTGATATAACTGATAAGGATCCAAACAAATATTGTTAGTATTTTTAATTAAAACGCTTGCAGCAACATAAACTAAATCGGTAGTTAAATAATTTGTTCCATTTAACGAGGAATAACAGATATTTGTTAATGTCGTTTCCCAAAGGCTCGTAAAATTAAATTTGAAAATTTTTAAACAAAATTTGTGTTTTGTAATATTATTATAATATTCAGTATTGACAAAAGGCAATGATCTCGCAACAACGTATTTGGAAAGAGCTACCTTGCCAGAGTATTCATCTTACGACGAGTTTTTTTCTCCCAACTCTCTTGAACATTTGTATCAAATGGGTCAACTTCATCTTGTCGCTTTTTTTCTGTGATAGGTGATAAACGTGGAGGCGAGATTTGCAATTTAGGGGGTAATTTACGCTTTTTTGAAATTAAACGTGGAGCCAGTTCAATAGAATTGTAAATCAATTCGGCTTTTTCTTCCAGAGCATCGATAAATCTTCCTAATTTTTGATGAGGCTCCTTAATTAAATTATTTTTTATAATATTGAACCAATTTTCTATATTAGCATTTGTAACTCTGCGGCTTTCATCATAAAAGTGAAGGAATATTGTGCTACATAACGGAAGGTACGTAAAATATCGCTTTGTACAAAATTCTATGAAATCCTTACAATAATAATCATTTAATAATTTATCAGGATTTTCAGCTATTTCACTGTTTCTTAATATATTTTGTAAAATATCATTGTATCTTTTAAAGTATAATGATTCAGAGAAGTTATACTGTTGTTAGATGAGCTTTCGTCAGTAGCTTCAAAAGTGTTTGGCATTTTTCTGCTGGTAAAAAGCCCTCTAAATTATTTTTAATGTATTTTAAAAAAATTCTATAAGCTGCACTAAACGCTGAATTTTTATATTTGCAGCAACAAATGGTACTCAAAATTTTAAAAATAATGTCCACATTTTCTAATGTTTTGGCGTCTACGATTAAAAAAATGATATCATTATAAGTTCTCGCAATTTTTTAGTGCAACTCATAATTTTTGATTTTATTTGTCGAATGATAATTGCCGCAAAATGTGAACAGCAAATAAAAATTCCTGTTAAATTTTCAAATTTTTTCTGTCCGTTTAAGATTTGATAAGAAAAATTAATATATTGCATGATATTCATTTCATTAAATATCAGGGTTATCGTATTTATAAATACCCAAGACCAATCGGTTACAAAGTACTTGGGTAGAGGAATTTTGGGCTTAATCCGTTGAATTTCACATTTGAAAGAGCTGAGAAAAACTAGTAAAGCATGAGTGTCATGACGACACGAAATTAGTTCCGCAACAGGAATTAAAATGTTATTTACCTTAACAACGCATGCGTAATATAAAATTTTGTTAAAATTATGATGCATGCAGCATTTTGGATTCCGTACCAGTCCACCTGTGGCATCTATATAAACTATATTTCCACCAGTTGCTCCCAAAAGATTCAAAAATGAAGGCCTCATCAAAATAAAATAAAGCGAATCACCAGCTAGGTAAATATATTTATTAAGCCGGTCGTTTGCTTGTCGGCGGGAGGCATCTGCCAAATCACAATTTGAAATAATGTCTTTTAGCTGCAGCTTCTCTCAACGTACTTTCCGTAATACATCGGGCTTACAAATTTTTTGAGTATTGCCGGCCTTCAAAACCCCAACATCAACATGTTTAAGGCTCTCTAGGTTAACCAAGTTAGAGCACTTATCTTTTAAAATGTCCTGCATTTGTATTCTTTCGATACCTCTAATTTGGAAAAAACTCCTTCACTTCCCCATGACACTCCATATCTTCCCCTATTGTGTACATTTCCACAGTTCCATTTAAAATAACTACAAATTTGTATTTTTGTGCAGGATGTTTATATTTGCAAATGCCATACAAAATTATCATTTGTTCCGTTTTATTTCTATTAATAGTTTTAAAACTAAGAACACACGTATTTTTTGAGGAAATTAAGAAATCTCTTATGGAATTTCTTAGCATTTCGTTGCTAAAATTTTCAGTGATACAAATTTTAAATATTCCACGCGACCGCCATCCTGTTATGTTTGAATCTTGAAAAATGAAAGGAATTTCAGTAATTTCATCATCGAAGTTTTCAATTTCTCCTATATTACCAGAAGTACCTTCGTTTCGATTAGAATACGTCACGGCTTGTTCATTTATCATTGAAGCTTGCGAAATAAAAACGGTTTTGGTTTGTTCTGCATCTGAAGTCGTTATATTTGAATTGTGAAATGGCGTGTACATTTCAAAATTTATTGTTGTTTTTCTATTCCACAACTTATAAATTTTTAATCGGTTGGAACAGTTATTAGCTACTTTTAAGAACTTACATAGTTTGTCCATAATAGGAGAATTCGACTGAGGTATTTTAATATTTTGAGTTGAAGAACATTTATAAACCTTCAAAACAGCATTATAAACTGACTTCTCATTCAGTTTTTGCAGGTTTTTTTACAGTTCTAAACGTTTTCCGCCCCTCAAGCCGCGTATCTAAATTTAAAAAATTCATTTTTCTATACCAACTCTCTTTTCGAGATCAGCACAAACTACAAACTCAAAATAATTGAAACAAGGTTTTAAAGAATATCAGAGCGAAAGCAAAGTTAACTGTAATAATAAAAACACTAGAATCAAAATTTTATAGGATGTCAAAGGAAAAGCAAAGGTCGATTATGTAGTTTTCACAAAAACTGTTATTATTATAAAAAAATACGATTTAGAATCACAATTAAACACAAAGCTATATGCGAACAACACAAAGTTTGAATAACGATTAAATCAAAAAAGAAAAAAAAAATGTTATATACTCGCACAAAAACTCAATTTTCTCTTTTGTTTTCATTTTATTTGTTATGTCGAATTCCGTCTAATTCTATATCAAGAGGGGATTCCCCATTAAATTTTTTTATATTCTGTCTTTGTTGTATGTATTTAAAAATTATTTCGATTTGCGTAGTTTTTAACAGAGTACCGGCAATAGATAGGGCGTACAGAAAAATATAGTGGGATCGATGTCCACCTCGCAAAATCTGGAGTTGTGTTCCGTTAAATTAATAAAATTAAGGAATCTCTTCATATGTATGTGAGTCGTTTATTTTGGGCCTAATTTTGAACATTCCAGAGCAATGAGAAAAATCTGATAATTTTTGTGAGTACTGGCAATAGATAGGGCTTACAGAAAAATATAGTGGGTTAATACATAAAATCATTGTGAATGGGTTTATTTTTAATTTAAATATTTATTAAAATTTTATTTCGCCTAAATGTTTGCGTGATCTTAATTTTTATTTAAATACACACCAATACATTCAAATTTTTTTCATTTAAGAATGATTTAAGAAATTTTTCACAGCCGTCCTCCGGCGTATGAAATTTTTCCTAAATCATTCCTAAACGTTGTTTTTGTATTTAGTATTGATCTAGGAAATATTTCACACGCATTAAAATTCGACACTTTTAACACGTAAAAAACATGCGTTATCGTGTGAAACTTTTATGGTTATGAATTGGATGTTGTTGACAAATGTCAAAAGAAAACAATGGCGCCATTTATTGATAAATTCCGGTTTCATACATACCTGGTAAATGGTTTATATACGCCGACAATCTAAAAATGTATTGGGAGTTGATCAGACCCGTTACTTGTATGAGTGTTAGACCTGCATGCTACCTTCGAATTATTACGAAGCGTGGCCGTTGAGATCTCATTTGTGAAAAAATAATTTACTAATACCTATTGACGCTTGGACTGTCATGATTTGCATGTATTAGGGTTTAAATTTCATGGGTACTAGGGTTTGTTTTATTTTCGATAGGTATCGCGTTTTGCATGGTAGAGTTTATTTTAATTCCAGTAGGTCTACTTTCCATCAGTCAGTACAATGTGAAAACTTCATAGTTTGTGAATAACAATTTTTTGTACTCTGTACCTTTGACCCTGTAAACAATTTGTTACCCACAGCTATAGAATTTTTACATTTCGTGATTCAAGATATACATTTGATTTATGACACTTTCTAATTGAACACATATTAGGCATTGTATTAAACTGATTAAAACCACAGATATCAATATGTTGGCATAGTGTCACGTTTTCTCGTGAACCAGTGGAAGTATTGAAAGTTTGAAAAGTTAAGAGTATTAAAATCTCCGCTTGGGGATTTCAGTGTTTTCTAAAACACGTGTTATCAAAGGTTCACACACACATTGGTTACCCAGCAATCTCCCCAAAGAATTATCTGTCACTGCACACTAAGAACGACGAAGTTGAATTAATTATTTTTAATCGCAACAAGCCCAACACCACAATAGCTCTTAACCGTAAAATCTGAATCTATGGATATAGTAGTCAATGTGTTTTTAATTAAAAACTCATTTACGTATAATAGTTTACCTCAAAGCTGGAAGTTATTTAAAATGAAATGCTTAACTATTATTGCCAACATTAATTTTTACGCATTGGCTCCCCGACTAATCGGGTCTAATTACTAATTAATTCCCACATAATACTCATCCATAAAACAAAGTCGGTTTAAAAGTCATTTACGCAGAGGTATAATAAAAAATTTATAGACCTCATCAAAAGTCAAATACCACAAAGAAAATTTAATATTCATTAAACATATTTACGGATATGTCAGAGTGGAGCGGTGGCGTGTGTGAGTGTTTAGAAATTTGAACAGAATGAAAAACGAATAAAAATTAGAAAATTAAAATCAGTCGATTATTTACCATTTACAAACACAAAATTTAATGACTGTATTATTTTCCGCGTAATTAATTTTCGTAACTTTTATGTGCTCGATTTTTATTTTTCCAAAAAAAAAAAACAAAAAACAGAAAATCGGAAAATGTTTTTTTTTTTTTTTTGCTAAATAATTTCCATTAAAAAGTAATAATACCTTTTTTGAAGAGGATAAAAGGTAATGAGTACGAGTAGATACTATGTATAGAATGATTTCGAATTAAAACATAAAATTTAAAACATTCTTTGTTTCTCTTCAGATTTTAAAGTATACAGCACATAGTCCTCGTTCAACAGCAAAAATAATTTAAATAATTTTACTCTTTTTAAATTTAGGCAATAATCACCATCAGACAACTTAATTTTCAATTTAATTTTATCTATTTTGGGATAACTTCTTGGTTGTTGTTTTTTTTTTTAATTAAACTAGACAATCGTATAATCTTTTTTTTTGAATATATATACCATAAAAATTGTTATGGTCTGATTAACTTTACAACTTATAGTTAGCCTTTTATGCCGACGAACAAAAACCGAATTCTGTAACTGTGAAAATTAGATTTTCATTTTGTTTCTATTTTTACTTAAAATTTTCAATGAATCTACTTTACATATTCTTCTTCTATATAGAAAAAAATTTGGGTACAAGCAAAAAATTGTTATTTCTAAAAAGGTTACATCTAATTTAACGGAAGAATCCTCAATATGAGATATAGGTTTACTATGCTGGTAATCTTTAAATAAATTTTTTTTTTGTATTTGATGAACCTAATTAATGGCATTACATTGAAAAAACTTGATTTTACTAAGCACAAAGCAATAAATAAATTTTCTCATTCGAAGGACGATGAAGTCTGTGAGAAATTCGGTGGGAGAAAGCTTACAATAAAGTCAACGGAAGTAGTAGAAAAGTCGTTAGAATACCATTAACAAACTTAGTGTGGGTGATAAAATAATAAACCAAGTTACTTATTATTATTACTGTACACATAGTGCAGTGATATTTTGGTGAAAACCTTTTCGTGGTTTATCAATTCTCATTAAGGTTCGTTAGTACCTTGTTTGTTTTCGTTTTTTCTACTGCCTACTTCTGTTTCATCTTTTTTATGTATTTTTAACATAAAATCTCACGCTACATTTTCTGATTGATTACGCATAGCACAACTGGCATATAGCTGATAAAGTCGTAAAATTAAATCAGTCAAAGTGGTTGTTGTTCTGTTTGTTTGACTTAAATATGGATATGACGTATATTGGTCCCGCGTATTGTATTGCCTCTATTTAATTTCTCCTTTATTTAATAAATGGTGTTTTACAAACAATAAATTTCTATTTATTTAATTTAATTTTAGACTTAATTTATTATTTTAAACCAAGAATTTATTTTATTAAATTAAATTTATTTAATTTAATTTTAATCACCATTTTGTCTTTTTTTGGTAACACCACGCGAGGTGGGCGGCATGTCGCCTTGTTGAGATTTGAGAACGGACTGAATTGATTTTTATTTTTATTTTATTTTGTTTGTGTGTAGTGCGCTGTGATTGGTCCAGCACACGTGCGAAGGGGAAGTCAACCCACTACACATTCCAATTGGAATGTGCGCTGCTTAGTTTGTAGTGGTTCATTGGGTGAACCGCTACAGGTGTTAACTTTTCCCCCTTTTGCTAACTGTATGAGTGGAACTTAATCCGAAATTAATTTTAAACAATTTAATCCGCGAAATTTGAAATGTATTTTAGGGTAAATAAATTTCATGTTTATTTCTATAAATTGCACATTATACATACATTGTACGTATACAAATTTCATTTGTAAAACGTAATATTTCTTAGTACATAATATACTATAATCAGATCAACTTCAAATAAATACACTCTGCTTGAATCGCTGAGTTTTTTTTTGTGACAAGCAGGCATTGTTTCCGTTGGTTACTAATAGTTTTGAACCATTAAGATTCGTTATGCTTCCTTCAGAAAAGTGGTTACGCAAGTCAAGACAAAGAACTTTGCCGAACATATCAAGACCGAAAAATCACATCCACATTTTTGTGTTAATTTTTTTTTTTTTTTTTTTATTTCGACGAAACACATTTTTTTTTGTTCATTTTGTGACCATTTATTGAATTTAAATCGATTGAAATCGATCGAATAAACAACGCACCGACAAATATAGATCCAATAGAAACTATTTAAAAAAAAAATTGAATCGATTCAATCGATTGTATGGTGTTTTCATAATTTTATCGTGAACAATTAACATTTTTCTTAACTTTTTCAATTTTAATTTTCTGATTCTTTTGTATCGTCTGTGGGATCTTCTTACTCTTGAAATCCAACAAATGTCACCCAATGGTGCATGTAGGTTTTTGCCGCTGTACCAATGTTCGAGCATTGTCGTCACATGGTGAAAACGATCGCCGTGCTCATCTGATTCGGCTAGTGATTGTTCGACAAATGCTAAAGTTAATTTCTTTTCTAATTCACAATATGGATTTCGACAAGGTCATAACTGGGAAGAAGCGATTTTAAACTTTTTTAATCCAATTTATGAACATTTAAATCAAAACTTAGTTGTGGCAGGACTGTTTATTGACATTACGAAAGCATTCGGTACGGTTGATCATGATATCCCTATTTATAAAATGAATTGTGCAGGCATCGGAGGAGTGGCAAACGATTGGTTTCGATCATATTCAGCAGGTCGAAGCGACATTTTCGATTTTATGTAGGAGAAGCATTTTAACATTTTTTTTGCAAATAACTTACAAGTTCTACGTCAATTTATAATAATTGCGACTTCGGAAAATAAGTACATTGGATTGAGTAGAATTTGTATATTACTAGGGGGTACAGCCGGTCCCAGGACGGATACAATTTATATAGGATGGTAATGTCCAGTGACCGCGGCCATAATCACCATTTGACCATATTACCGTGAGGAATGTATTTATAAAATTTATGAAACCACGATTGTACCCACTTCATAGACGTTTACAGATCTTTATATTTTGCCAAACTGATAAGTTTCATTGTATTCCGAACAGATTTTAGTCCTTCAGGCCAAGAAATGGCTCTTTCTCTCGACCTATTAAAATTCACACTCTGGAAATGTTCGTTGGTTGATAAAGTTTTGTAGTATAAGATTCCAATTTCACAAGCTCAAATTTGAATATGTACCATTTCTCAAATCAAATCCACTGATTTTCTGTACCATTTATAACCTGAATCGTAAGCTGCAATACGATTTGTATGCCGACAATTCCTGACAAATTGTTGCTAATCCCAAGGAATCATCATCATCGAGTTGTTTAATTTTTTCTTGGGTCGCTCATATATACCGTCAACTTCCAAGTGATTTATAATTTTTAAAGTTGAAACACATCGAAGTCCGTTACTTCATTGAATAAGAGTGTGGTCTACTTCAGGGGCCAGTGTCATCCACGTGGAATTTAAATATTTAATTTAATAATAAAATATAAAGGATGTCACCTCACTAGTTGAACAAAATAATGGTACTGAAAACTCAACTCAACCCTAAATTCAACGTGCTTCTCTAATGCATGCAAATGTATACATGACTGAATTTTCGGTTTGCGGACTACGATTCGTTAAACGAATTTCTTGTCGGTTCTAATTGGGACTTTCTCGAGCGGGATGAAAATTTGAACCATTCTATTTTGTTGTTCAACGGGCTGCTCAAGACTGGTATTGAAAGGTATGTTCCATCAAATAAAAACGGACCTAGGTTTCGTGAGCCGTGGTATAACAAAGAACTACTACGTCTTGAAAAAAAACGGAATAAGTTCCATTCTTTGTATAAGTTACAGGGCGCTGAGTTTTATTCCAGATTCAACTTAGCTCGTAAAGAGTTCAAAACTTTAAATTGGTTCCTTTACAATAACTACATTTTGCAAATAGAAGAGGATCTGACTTCCAACCCAAAAAAGTTCTGGAATTTCATAAATGGTAAAAAGAAGGTTGTTGGGTTTCCTACTCCAATGACCTTTCAGAACTCTTCCGCAAGTCAACCCTCTGATATCGCTAATCTATTTGCAAAATTTTTTGAGTCCGTCTATGAAGTATCTGGGGATTCTGGTACCAAGCTTATAAATAATCGCGATTGCTCTGATTTTAATTTTTTACAGTTTACTGAAGCAGAAGTCTATGATAGCTTATCTCAACTTGATAGTAATAAGGGGGCAGGTCATGATGGTTTTCCACCTATCCTTATTAAGAATTGTGCTGAGAGTTTAGCCCATCCACTGACTCTAATCTTTAATAAGAGCTTATGTACTGGGATTTTTCCGGATCCCTGGAAACTTTCTTTCATTCGTCCGATTTTTAAATCCGGCAGAAGAAGCGATATCAGCA